>CM033642.1:71417737-71450977 GCA_019512145.1 Engystomops pustulosus
TGTAGGGTTGTATGAGCATTTTAACCCCTAAGATGCTGGCTCAAATGCAATACAAAGTGAGTAGGGCAGAGTAAAAATAGTTTTGTTATCTATCAAATATGCCATTGTAGTGACAAAAGTATTTTGCCAAACTCATGCCACTGGGGATAAAAACATCAAAATCATTCTGCAGATTACCCCATGTTAGGGCAATACCCCACAGGTGGCACTAATCTGCAGGATGGAGACACGGCAAGGCTCAAGAGGAAAGGAGCAAAATTTAGGTTTTGGAGCTCCATTTTCACTACATAGGTATTGGGGGTGCCCTTGAGGTACCAGTACAATAGAAACCCCCAAGTAGTGACCCCATTTTGAAAAGGGCACCCCTCAAAGAATGTGTGTAGGGTTGAATGAGCATTTTAACCCATTAGATGCTGGCTCAAATGTAATACAAAGCGAGTAGTGCAAAGTAAAAATTGTATTGCAATTTATCAAATATGCCATTGTAGTGACAAAAGTATTTTGCCCAACTCATGCCATTGGGGAAAAACACATCAAAATCATTCTGTGGGTTACCCCGTTTGGGAAATACCCCATAGGTGGCAATAATATGCAGGATGTTGACACGGCAGGGCTTAAAAGGGGATAACTGGCATTTGGAGCAACGACATTGTATAAATTTCTTTTCTTTTTGGCATCATGAAGCATTTCTAGATGCCAACAGGGACCAGTATAGTTGAAACCCCTAATAACTGACCCCATTTTGGAAACTACACCCCTCCATGAATAAATCTAGTTAGGTATAGTTAGCATTTTAACCCCACAGGTGGACCCCCCCAAAATGCATAATGGATAGTACATAGTAAAAAATATCCATTATGTCATCTTGTTCCCAGCTCATGGCTCAGGAGACAAACACCCCAAAAATCATGATGCATGTTTTACCGGGAACAGAAATACCCCATATGGGGAAGTAATCTACAGACTGGGCACATGGCAGGGCTTGGAAGGGAAGGTGTGGCATGCAGCATGATGTATAAGCTGCGCATAATACATCAGAGTAACAACAGGGTAATCTTAAAATTATATGTATGATGTATGATAAATTCAGAAGCACTCTTTCATACATAGTCCTGGTTTTTCTGGGCATGTCTCACAATGATAAATGGTATCCTTCTGAATGCTTTTTTGTAGCACTCCCTGCACCTCTTATGTGTCCTTCCCTTTTTGACTATTTGGGGAACTTCTCTTGGAAAGTGCTGCCCTGGTACAATGTGTGATGTGGCCTCTCTTCCAGAAGTGCTGGCACACCCCCTTCCTGGTCTCCAAAAAGAAAGTACTTTATAACCACCTCTTGAAATTCCAGGAAAGTTTACCTCTGGCCTGCACATCGATGTAGCACATAAGCATTTTATGATGCTATCTGCATAATGTGCACGGCCAGCTTCTCGTACCACACCCTCGACTTCTGCACAGTGTTGTATGGCTGAAGCACCTGGTCTGACTAGTCCACCCCTCCAAGTACTTAAACTTAAAAAAGTCCACAGCTCTGAGCCCTGCCGTGTCAAATTTAATTCCAGGTTGGCCCAAAAAGTCGATGACCTGAGGGGTATAATTATCTGGGGCTACCCATGTGGGGTCAGTGGAAGCCCCAGACACTTCAATAGCAGGATGCCCAGACACTTCAATAGCTGAAGTCCCAGGCACAGGAACCCTACGGCGCCTTCCTGGGGCTCCTTTCAGGACACTGGAAGTTGAACAGGAGGATGATGATAGGTAAAAGGTCTAGCTGACTAGGTGTCAGGGGCAAGCATGTTCAGAGACATTGCACACAAAAAAGTAAGAATCGCACCAGAAAAAAAACTAGAGAACGTACACCAGAAAAATTAGATGATGTATGTGCACCCAACTACACGGATAAACCGTCAAGCCGGCACACAAAAAAAATGAAATTATGTACACCAAACCACAAGGACAAGCGGCACAAATGGGACACAAAAAAAATGAAAAAATGAAATAATGCACACCAAACCACACCGACAAGTTGCACAGATGACACGCAGAAAAAATAATGCGTACCAAACTACACGGACAAACCGCACAGATGGCACACACAAAAAATAGATAAGTGCACCATACTACGGGTACACCTATGGCGCTCTTGAAAAAATAATACCAGCAACCAAAAATAATAACCTATGTGCACCGTGCAAAAAGGTGCTACAAATGCACTTAGCTTGCCCTAAGACAACCTAACTACCGCTAAAGATACTGTGCAGAGCTATTCAGACGGCACACTGAACAGTGCGTCCAGTGCAGAACAACTCTAACATGGCACACTGAAAAGAGCATTTAGGTTCAGAAGGGACTGACGGGAGATGAAAAAAAATGGAAGACAAGTGTGATCATGCAAGGTGATCACACAGGGAACACACAGGAAGCTGGAGGGATCAGGTAGGAACAGATAGCAAAATAGTGTTTTGGTGCGAACAGTAACGCTCTGATCCTCTCTTCAAACCAAAATGCCGCCACTGCGGCCAGAGGAGGAGCTAAAAACATGTTTTTTAGCCAAAAGACACTGCTATTGCCAGTCAGGATTGACATGGTCACGTGACATGGTGATATGGAAGAGCCCTGGGTGCGCTCGCGCCGTACTAGTACTGTGCTGAGAGCTAATTGCGGGCGCTAGCGCTGTACTAGTACGGCTCAGAGCGCTAAGGGGTTAAATTTGGAGGAAAATGGCAGAAATATTATATTATCTTATGCTAAACCTTGGAGGCTATTTTGTCTTCTAATTTACCTTTCTCTTCCTTCTTCTACTTTAAGCTCTCTTTAGTTCTCAATTGCATTGCCAATATAAACTGGTATGTATATATTTTACCCATAAAGTTTAATTTGAAAAAGTCTAGTACGCCTGCTAAATGCTTATTCTCCACCTTATCATTCAATTATATTTTCTTAGCAATTAAGACAAAAAGGTACATTCATGGTGAATTTAATACAGGTGATCACATTATTTATTTAATAGACATTACATAACAAGGGATGGAGGTAAACAAACAAGAAGTTGCCTGCCGTAAATAGCATTTTCAAAGAACCCGTTTGTCAGTGTGGTTAGTTTAACCCCTTAACGACTTTGGCCTTTGTTTAGTTTTTTATATTCCATTTTTCACTCACCACGCTTCAAAAATCTTATAACTTTTTTTATTTTTTCACATTAAAGAGCTATGGTGATTGCGTATTTTCTGTGTCACAAATGCACTTCCATGTAGACGGCATTGATTTCCCGCCGTGGTACTGGGAAGCGGGAAAAAAAATCCAAATGCAGTGAAAATGGTGAAAAAAAACACATTTGCAAACATTGTCTTGTGGCCTTAGATTTACAGCTTTCATTGTGCGCAGCGTGAGTTTGCATCTTCGTGTCTGGCCCATAACTTGTTCATATGTGGGTGGTGGTCATTTTTTGGGACTGTCATGATATGTTTTCATTCGATAATTTTAGGACTGACTAATCTTATTGATCACTTTTAATTAATTTTCTGGTTGCAGTGTTAAACGCAGTGAAAAACCGTTATTATATTGTTTTGGTAATTATCGGGCATTTTCGTCGGCGATACTTAATGTGCGATAGCCTCGTTTTTAATATGTATATCAGTGATTTGAATTTTAGGTTTTTTTATTATCAGTTTTTAACTTTTACTAGTTTTCAGACTCCTAGGGCACTTTAACCCTAGTTGTCTGAAATCGATCGATCCAATAGCATATACTGCAGTTGGCAGTATATGGGATTTTTCCTTCCTCCTCATTTCCTTACAATGTGGCAATGACACATTGTACTGAATGGGTTAAAACGAGGACTAGCTTCGGTGCCTTTGTGAGACCCGAAGCTGTCATTGCAATGGATCGCCGTCCCTCCTTACGTGACGTCATGGGGAGCTGTCGACCGCAGCAAGAATCAGATGTGATCGACATGACAACCCACCCGCAACGGTGCTAGCACCCGCATATGGCCGCAAAGACTTAACGGCTACATGGCAAGGCTTGGCCCGCATCCGGCTCCGATAGCTACAATTTTCTGTTACAGGGTTAAACGCAGTGAAAAACCGTTATTATATTTTGGTAGATCGGGCATTTTCGGATGCGGCGATACCTAATGTGCGATACCTGTTTGTTAATATTTATATCAGTGATTTGAATTTTTAGGTTTTTTTATTATCATTTTTTTAAAACTTTTTTTTATTTTTACTTTTACTATTTTTCAGACTCCCTAGGGCACTTTAACCCTAGGTTGTCTGATCGATCCTATCATATACTGCCATACTGCAGCAAAGACTTACCGGCTATGGAGAGGGCTTGGCCCGCGAGCCGTCTCCATGCATGGGACCCGGTGCGCGCTGTACTCGTGAGACCCGAAGCTGTCATGGCAATGGATCGCCGCTCCCCGTGACGTCATGGGGGAGCGGCGATCCGCGGCAAGATGCAAGATCCGATCGACATGACAACACCCGCAATCGGTGCTAGCATCCGCAATATGCAGCAAAGACTTACCGGCTATGGAGAGGGCTTGGCCTTCTCTCATATATAGAGTTGTTTAGAGATCGGCTGAAAACGGGAAGGGACTACTGCTCACTGTTCAGGAGGAAAAAGAAGGAGGTCATGTGTCAATGCTCTCTATATGTAACTGAGTTTGTTGCTCTGTGGATGCAGAAGTGTCCTACATAGAAAAGAGAGGTACAAGATGTTTCCTGTTCCCTTTAAGTCCCTTCATCCAATTATGTGACCTACCTAACTTTAGTCTCCACCACCTCAGAGCAAAGCAGAGAAGATTCGGCTTCAATTTGGAAAATGCCAGATTCTTACTGAATCTACAAACCAAGGAATAGATCTGCGCATCTCTATTCCAAACCCGAGTGGGGATTTTTGTTTAAAGGACACCTGTCATCAGGTCTCTGCCACTAGTCCTGTCACCTCTACCTGTTGGAGCAGCTCACAAGGATCCCATCCCAGCCTTTATCTAGTTATTTCATACATTGGTGCTAGCACCGATTGTGCGGGTGTTGTCAGTCATCGCATCTCATCTTGCCGCGTATCGCCGCTCCCCGTATGACGTCACGGGGAGCGGCTATCCATTGCCATTACAAGCTTCGGTCTCACGAGTACAAGGCCACGCGACCGGTCCGTGCATGGCAGACGGCTCGCGGGCGCAAGGCCTCTCCATAGTCCGTAAGTCTTTGCTTTGCAAGATTTTTGGGTAGCTAGCACCGGATGGCGGGTCTTGTTC
The DNA here is from genome assembly GCA_019512145.1 of Engystomops pustulosus. Classification (NCBI taxonomy): domain Eukaryota; kingdom Metazoa; phylum Chordata; class Amphibia; order Anura; family Leptodactylidae; genus Engystomops; species Engystomops pustulosus. The sequence goes on from CM033642.1 coordinate 71,422,998, forward strand.
ATGTCGTCCTCTGCATCGTGCCGCGGTCGCCACGCTCCCCCCATGACGTCATGCGGGATACGCGATCCATTTGCATACAGCTTCGGGTCTCACAAAAGGGCCGAAGCCTGGGTCTCGTTTTAACATTCTTACAATGTGCTAATTGCACATTGTAATGAATGAGCGGAAAACCCCATAACTGCATGAAGCAGTAAGGAAGGAATCGATCCGCAATATGCAGCAAAGACTTACCGGCTATGGAGAGGGCTTGGCCTGCAAGCCGTCTCCATGCACCGGGACCCGGACCGCGCCGTACTAGTACAGCGCGTGACGGGAAGGGCTTAACTGGCAGGTTCACTTAAACATAAAAGAGGGAATTCTACAAAAGAGATTTCATACCCTATGAAATGATTGTCTGTGGTTTTAAAGCTGTTGATATGTTGATAGGTTCCTCTTAATGCCATTGCTCTATATTCACATCAAACCCAGTTTATCAGCTGGACCTCTCTTGGTGAAGAAGGGAATCACAATCCCAAATAACAAATCATAAACTATTTAATATGAGAAGTTTAAGACATCTTTTGGGGGTAAGAATGTCATTCATCAACAGTTTGACCAATGTGATCGATAAGCAAATCATAAAAGCTTTTGCTTTTATTTCATTGGTAAGTTATAGGGTGTAATGCTCTCACTTTTGATGTAGGCAGTTCCAATTAGGCAATGCCCTGGTATATTCTTATAAAATGATACAAATTCATGCTCCAGTTCAAGAAGCTGCAGAACAAGCTTGGTGCATTTAAGAAATGACAGACTTTGTGTATACTGTAATCATAGCCTGGTCCTGAAAATCTGCATTAATTCAATGAAAAACAAATGATCCCACTTAATTTATTAGTTAGATCATTGATAACATACACAAATAACATAAATAAACATGTACTAATACCTACTGTATAACTGTATAAACTGTTTTAAAATTCAGTATTCATTGGTTCATTAAAAATATATTTAATTATGTTAAATGGTAAATACAAATAAAACCCAACTCTTGGGATGTAGCACAACTTTGTCTATTATCTTGATTAGCTATGTTCAGTAGTTTCTTTCTTATCCCCCTCAATTTATCCAGGCTTTGCCCTAGCTTTGTTTCCTAGCTGTGCTGATTTCTGTCTCTCATATATAGAGTTGTTTAGAGATCGGCTGAAAACGGGAAGGGGCTACTGCTCACTGTTCAGGAGGAAAAAGAAGGAGGTCATGTGTCAATGCTCTCTATATGTAGCTAGTTTGCTCTGTGGTGCAGAAGTTCATACATAGAGAGAGAGGTACAAGATGTTTCCCGTCCCTATAATACTTATCCAAATTATCGGGTCTACCCTTTTTAACTTAGTCTCCACACCTCAGAGCAAAGCAGAGAAGATTGCTGCTTCAATTTGTTACCTGGAAAACTGCCAGATTCTACTGGAATCTTACAAACCAAGGAATAGATGCTGCCGCATCTCTTTCAACCCGCGGGGATTTGGTATTGTAACATCAATCAGAGAAATCTATTGGAAAACATTAAAAAAACACATAAAAAGGTGCCAATCTCTGTGTGCCTATCCATACCACTGTGACATCCCACGTGATTCTCTTCACTTCAACATATAAATGAGATGAGCAACTTTTTATGTGTATTTAAGTATACCAATACATTGCATTTTATTGCTATTAAATTGATATCCAAGTAGGGTTCCAACCATGCACCAGTTGCAGCTTTTTTCTTATAAAAAAATTTGAAGTCATCGTATAGCCTGTTAGCCTTAGGTTAAATACGATATTTATACATGCTCAGGGAAACGAACTTGCTGTCAAGAAACATTAATCTCGTGGTACGAATATTGTTGTTTTTTATAAAAACTATTGACTATAATACACTTATTGGTGACATTCTTAATTCATTGATTGATCTATATTAAACAATAGCTGTAAGTTATTAAACTAAAAGTTATATTTCACACTTCATATAATTAGAGTGAGCGAACACTAAAATGCTCGGGGGTAGGGGGTACTCGTTATCGAGAGACGAAAGGTCCAGATTGCTCGAGGGGCTCGTCTAGAAATAAACGAACCCCATTGAAAGTCATGGGAGACTCGAGCATTTTTCAGGGAACCAAGGGCTCTGCACAGGGAAGCTTGGCCAAAAACACCTGGAACCTCAGAAAAGGATGGAAACCACGAAATGGAAAGGAAACAGCAGGGGCAGCAGCTGGATGCCGCTGAGGATTGCATAATCGCAACATTTATGCCAAAATTATGGGCAACAGCATGGCCATGACAGAGTGCCAAGAATGAAGCTCGATGCATCTAAAACACTCAATAAATAGACCTGACACGATGGGACGGCACCATGCAGAGGCGCGCAGAGGCTAGGAGAGTGCCATGGCGACATACCCGAAAATGGACTCAGGCTTCACCAAATGGGGGCAGAGCGTGAACCAAGAGGGTGAGCAAGAAGCCGCTCAAATATACGAGTCATGATCAAGTTGCAGTATAATTGTGGTAGTTAAGCACAGGCAGCTCCGGACTTTCAGGATGTGCGAGCAACGTTTAAGTCATGGAAGCCTGTGAAAAACCAACATTGGCATGGACCGCTGCGTTGATAAGTGGCACGATGCAGGGAGGCCGGTGCACAAGGAGTAAGCTTAAGGTGCCTGGCAGTTAAAACTATGTAGTTGGATCTTGGCATGGAGCGGCGCTCCGCTGCCGGCAGAGCCTTCGTGCCAATCCAAAGCCCAGTCTATAGGATACTCCCAAAACAGCCCATTAGAAGAACTCAAGAACCTTTGTATAAGATTCAAGTGTTAAGAGTAGCGTTCTTATAAGTTTAGGAATGCGGGTGAGGGGATGTAACCGCTGCGCCGAAGCGGGTGAATGACATAATATCTGTTAATCATCAAAAGTTTGCAGTATATGCTGTGGATTGGGAAAACACAGCAGTGGTGGCGACAAGTTACAACTTTGAGTGTAATCATGAAAACAACCAATTCTGCCTGGAAACCACCTCGTTGTTAAGGGGGATGATGGGAGGAAGGGGGGGGCAGCTAAATGACGCACTTTTGGAGGTAGAATGCGAGACAACGTGATGGAGGTTGTTGGAGACAATTTAATTGGAGAGTTGCTGATGTGGCCAGCCCAAAAGTTTTCAAACCAGAGGGCAGGTAGGGTCCTCAGAAAATGGGATAGATTGAGCTGAGATGTGGCCAGGACCTCATTGCTTAGGTTTACAGGCATGTAGAGGGACAATGAAGGGATAGAGGCAATGCTCTCTAATGGCAGTTTATGAAAATATATTTAGTTTAGGGGGTTATTTTGCATGATGGGTTCTCTTTAACATCAATCAGAGAAAATCTATTGGAAAACATTAAAAACACATAAAAAGTTGCACATCTCTGTGTGCCTCTCCATACCACTGTGACAATCCCACAGTGTATTCTCTTCACTGCCACATATAAATGAGATGAGCAACTTTTTATGTCTATTTAATGTATACCAATACATTTTTGCATTTTATTGATATAAATTGATATCCAGTATGGTTCATGGCACCAACGTTGCCGCTTTTTTTCTTATAATTTGAAGTCCTCTTATAGCACTATAGCTTAGGTATACTACGATATTTATACATGATCAGAGGAAATCTGATACTTTTGTCCAAGAACATTAATCTCTGGGTACGAATATTGTTGTTTTTATAAAAATATTGCTATAAATACACTTATTGTGACATCTTAACTTCATTTATTGATCTATAATCTAACAATAGCTGTATTAAACTAAAAGTATATTTCACAACTTCATAATAATATATTCCTATACATAGTTACATAGTATGGTTATAAAAATAATTTGCCTTCTAATTTGGGCTTCAAATTCAACCAAGGAAGGCAAGAAAAGGAGAAGAGAGATGATCTTATTCCCATTCATGCATTAATGTAGCTTATGCACTTCTAGGCTGTTAATACAAGGCTATTCAAGCAGCTTACATTTCTAAGAACATTTTCTCTCTTTTTTTATTTCTATTCACTAACATTTTTCACCAAAAATAGAGATGTTTATGGAAGAAAGGTACATATAAATGAGATGTGAGAGGGCAAAGGTCTTCTTTTCATATAAAGTAGATTAGTATAGGACCTACTGTAGATAGGCAATCATATGTAAAGGGGTGTATGCACAATGCATACTCTGCAATCAGATTGTGTTACATTTATAAAATCATGCTTTTGGGTTTTTTTTGCATCTTCCAGTTTTAATAGCTCGTGGGTACTAATTTGTTTGCTACAGCCCTGAATTAAAATAAAAAGAGAAAAAATACAAAGAAATAATTCATTGGACACATTGGTGCACATTTATTAGTAGCTTAGGGACTAATCCCCTTTCTCTACTGTCACATGCATGTTAAACACAACCAAAAGTCACCAAAAGATTGATGGCATTCTATCCATTAATTATGCCCTCTGTAGATTTCATTACTGGATTAAGTATAAAAGTGCTTATTTTGGTAAAAATTCAACCGATTTTGCCTACTGATCACAATTGTCCAGGAGATTGAAATTTTTGTCTAAATGACAAAATTTTGAATAGTTTATACTAACATAACCTGTGATCAGACCAGTAACTGGGTAGATGGGAGCATTCTGTCTGGTTTACAACAGTGAAATGCTTTAACATTACATATCCCTATATTCCTGATGTCATTCAGAATTTAGGGCATTTCGTTCAGAATCCATGTCAGAAAGATTGACAGCAGATTTTAACCCAGTTTTGAGAAAAGCCATCTTGGGAATGTACTCTTACTCATCTTTACATGTCAATTGCAAAGCTTTTTAGGAAGCCAGTTTGGACAGAATCTCCATGAGTAGTGTAGGTTTGGGAGCTGCCTTACAATGCAATTGCACCGCTTAATAAAATAATATCCTTCTTGTCTGTATATTTCCAAAAGTATTTTCTTGTTCTAAAATTAAAAAAAAAAAAAAAACTTGAGCTAGTCTTTTCCAAAGATTCATAGATTGCATGGAAAATTGTATTTTGGTTATTATAAGCACAGGAACCTTTTTTTTCTAACCTTATTTTTTAATATTATTTTAAAAATGGTGAAAAGTGGTTTGACTTAAAAAGAGACAGATTCTAACTTTTTATTTAGTATGGTCTGTTTAAATAGTTATTAATTTATCAACCTTCCTTTAGGCTGAGGACACACTGGGTAGAGAAGCCGCAAAATGTTCCAGTGGCAGTTTTGCAGTCACCTACAAAAAAACTGTTCTCACAGGTATCAATCTACGGACCCTGTCACATTGAAGTCCAAATCCCTATATAGGGTTTAAAGGCTAAAAATGAACGTGACCACTTAGAAAACAATCATGGAAGTGGCCCAAAGTCAAAGTGGATAGGAAGCGCAGTAGGTTTAAAACTCAAAAGCCCTCATTGCAATTTCAGAGTATCTGGATAGAAAACTCAAATGTACATGTTGCAATATTCTTCTCACTGCAAAAATGGGCATGATAATAGTACGTAACAGCCCCCAATTTAAGCCTGTTATATTTGCCTTATCATGCATTATATCTAAGACGGCATCATTGCTTCCATTAGCTAAGAAAGCCATATTACAGATGTGAAGAGAGCTCAACTTACCAATGCGTGACATATCTGTACATGCATAATGACATTTAGTCCACTGACTAAAGTCCCATATGTATGGGTAAACACCAGAATTCATATTATCTTAATGTAACAGAGCTGGTGTTATAAACCACTTCAATAATCCAAGAGATAAAACTCCAAATTTTGATTGATATACACTAAAACACACCCAATGTGTAAACAATAAATGAGTAATCGAACTAATGTGCAATCTAGGACAACAAATAAGCCCTCAATGCTGTCACATCTTATGGATATGGATCAAATACATATCACCATAGTCCATGTAGCTGATGGAGATTCTTCCCTTACACATATCGCTGCTGACTCACAACTTTCTCAGGGGATTTAGTATATTAAAAGCAGTATTTACTCTATATAAGGTTTGGATCGGCATGGCGATTGACGTTACACCCTCCTGTGATCCGACCCGGAGCATGATAAGGTACATAGCAATAATGTACCATATATAGTGCCCAGTGATAAAATGATATTGTTAATAAAAAAACATTCCAGTGTTAAAGCACCTTATCTTAGAGGTATTGAACTAATGTAAGTAATGTGAAAACTATGTATTGTGCTAGTCCCAAAACTCTAAAAAGATCCCTTAGTGTGATCTGAACATCATATATAGTGAATACTGCATTTGATATACTAAATCCCATGAGGAAGCTGTGAGTCAGCAGCGATAAGGATGGGGCAAGAATACATAGACTATGGTGATATGCATTAAGCATCTGTATCCATAACATGTGACAGCATTGGGGGCTTATTTGTTGGCCTGGATTGCACATTAGATTGCTTTGATTGCACATTTGTTTGCACTTTGTTACTCAGTTTTTAAATATAGCCACACTGTTTGGCAGCTGATAGGAGCTAACACTGTTTCATTATAGACAGTGGAGGGGAGAATCACTCATTGGGTGTGTTTTTAAGTGTCTTAGTGTATATCAATAAAGATTTGGAGTTTTATCTCTTGGATTATTGAAGTGGTTTATAACAACATATCTGTACATCAGACGTTGGCTGAGCCTTCTCCATACAAGGTGGATGTTTGCTGCTTATTGTCCCTTGATCGGTGCTGGTAAAAAGCCGAAGGTGCGTGGGCGCTGGCATTTTGTCTCCAAGACAGCCTTGAGTCTTTGTAAGACATGGGCTGTATGTATGATTTGTGACCATTTGTTACAATGCGCCAGTGCCACACTGTAGTATGGCAGTATATAGTTGCTTCAGACAACCTAGGATTCTTAAAATAAATTTTAAGAAATCCTAAAATTTCAAATCACCCCGCTTTCCCTTTAATGGATATAAAAATAAACATAAAAAATTATAAACATGTTAGATCGCACATTATGGGATACTTATCAAAATGTAATATCAGTTATTTTCAGCTTTTAACCCGTAACAGAAAATAGCGCCATAAAAAGTTATCAAAAGGTTACACAGTCCTAAAAATAATAATAAAGAAAACATCATCTCATCTTGCAAAAAATGTCACACAGCTCCTTCATCAAAGTATGAAAAAGTTATTAGCACAAGAAGATTTTTTTATACAGAAGGTTTGACGTTTTTAAGTGTACCAAAACACATTAAAACCAATATAAATTTTGTATCCCTATGATCATACCGACTGAAAAATAAAGAAGACATATAATTTGGGGCACACACTGAAAGCCATAAAAACCATGCACACAAGAAAAAGGCACAAATGCATTTCTTCACTAATTTCACTGCATTTGGATTTTTATTTTTCTGACTTCCCAGTACATTGCATGAAATATTAAATATTGTCACTACAAAGTGCAATTTGTTACACAGAATACAGCCCTCATACAGCTCTTTACATGGAAAACTAAAAAAAAAATATGGATTTTTAATGTGGGGAGTGAAAAATGAAAATGCTAAATTGAAAAAAGGCGTAAGGAGAACGGGGCTAAATTAAACCAATAGGAAAAAGTAAAAAAAAACACTAAATATACTCACCTACTCTCCTCTTCATCTTCTCTAGCGCTTTTTCACTAGTCTTGACACGCCGGGATCAACTAGAAAAGATAGTTGTAATTGACAGGACGGAGTGTGGGGGTGCTCCGGGCTGCTAAATATGCACGCCCCCTGCTTGACATTATCTCCCACTCTCAGCATGGGACAATGCGTCCCCATGCTCCGCCTGCTAATTATAAGTCTCTTTTCTAGGTGAATTTGGAGTGTCGAGTTTATTGAAGAAAGGCGTCCTGATCAAGATGAAGAGGAGCATAGGTGAGTATATGTAGTGTTTTTCTTAATTCTATCCTACTTGTTGATTTCTTTTAAATTTTATTTTTTTTTCATATGGTATTACCAGACATTGCTCTGTTTAAAAACTTTCTTCTTTCACAGGGTTAATTTAAAATTCTCTATAAATGTCAAAGTATTGCTGAAGGCTAAAATGTGTGTACGTGTCATCTCACATAAAATTAATTCAATCTTTTTAATATCTTGAAATGTCAATTATGGCAGAAAACCTAATTTAATTAAAAAGGTTCAGTGAATACCCTGTGATATTTACCACTTAACTGTCATAACTATGTGCCCTCTTCTATTTGAAACTTGAATTCAACTTTGACACATTTAGTTACAAATTGGGGAAAATGGGATTATAATGATATCAGATAATTTCTGATATTAATTGTAGGTTGTAATTTATGGTAAGTGACCAGGAAGCATTGACTCTATTCCTGACATTAACAGGCTTGAGACTAGTGATGTATGTATCATAAGTCCACTTAATTAAAATGTAAGCTTGCTCTCCGAACCAGTTTTAATTACAAACGACTGTAGACCAGTTCTCGTACTGTCATATAAATCATAAGTTCTTGCTTTTGGTGCCAAATTATTCAAGTTTTCATACTGCAATTCACATACAGTAATTTAAGGAACTGATAAAATGAAGAGCAGATAAAATTATTACTTGCACAAAATGTGCCAAACCCATGTATGAGAAGTATATATCTATGAGATTAGTGGAATATATACTTATGAATTGTATGTATTATTTATTTCTCATGAAGCCTATTTTGGACATATGTTCCTGTGACTTCTGCTATCTTTTCCCCGGTTGCTAACTCACAAATCACTGCACCAACAAACATAGAAATATGCAGGGTATTTCATAAGATTATTGGTGTAGATTTAGCCTTTGGGAAATATGCAAATACATTTCCGGGATGGGATAAGGAAATAACGCCTCCTTTGGCTACTTGTAAGGCAGTTAAATTACACACACGCTACATAGCCTATACCTTTTGGCACCAGTAATGTGTAACGGTAGGCACAAATACAATGTCCTCCCACTAAATTAATATGATTGTAAATCATACCAAATAAAGTGAAACAATGACTAAAATAGATCAAGCATAAAAAAAACACTTGTATTTCATCAATTAAAAACAAATCCATTAAAAAGATATACACAGAAAAGTCCACCTATGGTCAAATAACTAAAAATCTGATACTACAATTTACCTACCTAAACTAACTTCTATTTTATGTAGGACTATGGCCACATATGTCTTCCTTACCTTTCATAAAAAATCTGATGTAAATACTTTTGTTTAAAAATTACAAAAGTGCTTAAGGAATGATACCTTTCTTTATTGGCTAATCAGAAAAAAATATATTTGTTGCAAGCTTTCAGGGCACACAGTCCCCTTACTCAGATTTTTCCTTACCTTTCATGATGATCTGGATTATCTGGTATACCTTAATTCTTATATCTATTTTTGGTATGTATATGTTTTTTTATCATAAGCCTGGATCTTCTAGCTCATATTAAGTCACGTGATCGTTAGTTATCCAAATAAAGTGTTTGCCAAGATATCACGTATACCTGTTTTGTTAGATATAACTGGCTTCCATATTATAAGACATTAGATGTCTGACTAAAGTTCAAAGGCAGGAGAAAACGCCTCCTCCCAGAATCTTGTCCAGGCTGGAGCTGATTATTGCTGATATCATGCAGCAATTAACATGTTTTTCGGATAAGGAGGGAAATTATTTTTACAGGGCATTTAAAAGTTAGTTTCCCGATCAAACAAGTTTATTGAGGTTCTGGTGTACATCCTGGTGCACAAAGGGGTTAATTAAAAATAGAAGATTTAACAAATTTTACTAACGCATTTAACCATAAAAACTATTTATTTTTTCTTCCAAATGTTGTTAAAAATAATAATGAAAAATAAAACAACAACTATCTATACAACTTTTCCATATAGTATATAAATCACCAATAAATTTAAAAAAAATGTAAAATTAACTTATTTACACAGCACCTAATAATTGGATGCTGTGACTAAAACAGAAGAGAGCATAACATTATTGATGATAAAACTGGTAGTATTCTTGCTGTGTTTGTCTTCCTTACTTGAAATGACCTTCAGAAGTTTTTTCTATACACATATGGATGTGTTTCTTGATCTTTGAAATAATTTTAGTATAAAACAAGCTCACATACTGCAAATAGAAGACAAAAAGTTAACAGAAAAGTATTTTGTTTCATTCATTTTCAGTTATATGTTCCATTCTTGGTCCAACAATGCTAAATCATTTTCTTTCAGCAAAAGTTAAAACTAGTATGTTTCAAAGTAACTTTCAAAGATCAAAAGCTATAAGTACAAAAAGTATAAAATCATATTCCAGTGGTTTACATTATATGATGAACATATTTGAAAATGCCGAAACAATTCTTTGGATGTTAAAAGAAAACCTTTTGTCTGAAATAGGATTTATATCCTAGTCTTGTACGTGTCTCTAGCTATTTTATTAATATCCTCACAGGTTAGAATAAAATTTGTATAAAAGATACCACTGTCTTAGTTCCAGGGTGGTAGAAATTTGATAAATTTGGTTGATGGGAAAAGTCATCTTAAAGAGAACCCACAAAACTAAATATATTTTCATAAACTGCCATTAGAAAGCATTGCTTGTATCCCTACCTTGTCCCACTACATGTTTGTAAACCTAAACAATCTGGTATGAAAGCTGTATGCAAATGACCTGAGAGAGGTCCAATGACCATTATGAGTCATTATCATACTCAGCAGTCCAGCTTATTCATGAGTGTGAGGCACAGGCACAGCCACACCCCCCCAGTGGTTGACTGACAGCCTATATTATCATGTGACCCACCTGGTGTTGGCTCCTCTATGTACTTCTTTGTGCAGACGACCACACCCCCTGAAGCCTTTGTGTATGAGATACTCCTATGTCTATAGTTAGAACAATTGAAAACAAACATAAGTTCATCAAGTTCAGCCAAGACAGGCAAGGTGCGGGGCTGAGAGGAAGAGGCTAAGGATGGAGCTAAGGAGAATGGAATGCAGTTGTTTATTTTAATGAAAACATCAATGTTACTTTGCTTTTAGAGCATAACTCGGCCCTTCTTGAATCTCTCATCTGTCCCTACTGTGATGAGCTCCTGGGGCAGGCTATTCCACAGATTCACAGTTCTCACTTCCTGGTGCCGTGCATGGTGGCTGTCTGTACAGATCGCTCCCAAGACTCTCCATGTTTCCATCTCCCAGCACGCCTCCTTCCCTCCGTTTATGTCCCAATCCCCTCTCTTGTCCCTTTTCAGGTACCCCTGTGGCAAATTGTCACAGCACTCTTACGGTTGGAGCAGTATATGAAGGATGCAGTTACATCAGGCTGCTAGCAGCCTGCTACAGACCTATCCAGATGCAGCCGCAGCTGCAATATGCTGACAGACGCCTGCCATGTGAGTGCTGGAGAGACAACGGACCTGAACTCAACAGTGGCAGCTGATCCAAAGGTGCTCTGTGCAGTTTGGAGCAAGCAGGCTCAGCTAACAGCTGTGTGTACCGACCAGCTGACTGAACAGCTGCTACACCAGCTCACCAGTTTCAGGATCCAGCACCTGCTCCGCCACATCCCCCCTGATGCAAGCCAGCATAATACAATCCAAGATTGCCCCTTCAGCTCCTCCAGCACCAAGGGATGTCACGGATCCCAACCACAGCATCTGAAAAGACATCACCGTTCCAACAACTTCACCCCAGATAAATATTCGGACCACACTGTCACCAGGAAAGCTGCCATCCACCTGGACATCTAGCCACGCACATGGCACAAGCTTTACATCAGTGTAATGAGCAAGGTTGCGAAGTAACACACAGCTAAAATATTGTGAGTTATTTACTATGACTACTCCACTACTGATTCCCTACCAGCTTAGCTAGTCGTGTACTGACGGTCCCCTAATTGGGACCCCCAGACTTTCCACCCTGCCTGATCTGTAATCAAGCATTATAATCCCTGTTCCAGCAAAAGATTCTGCTAAATGAACTATGATCAACCTAAGCACCTATCTTGTACATAACATGGAACTGCTTGTATATGTACTAGCCCTTACTACAATCCATAGACCTGTTTTCTATATTATTGGAGATGCCTAGCCCCAGTATGCATAAGTCAACTCACCATCCTTATACAGTGGGGCATCATTGGCATCACTGAGTTCAGAACATCCCCAGCCCCACTCCTCCCACAGCGCACATTCACAGCAGACTGCAGACCATGGCTCATAATCATGGCACGTCAACTAGATGGGCAAACAAAATCAGAGACACCGTGCACCCAATTAAACCAAAAATTCACTACTTAAGAGACCACCTATTAAAACTTTGTGCTTTTAGGAGCTTAGGGACCAAGGTACTTATTCCACATGACATCAGAAAGAAGATGAGAGGCAAAAGATCAGGAAAAGAACAGAGACAATATTAGGCACAATAAGCTATCTGTACCATCCTTTGTCATAGAGAGATTTTGTAACTCCTTGATCCTGAAAGCTGTTGAAATATACAACAAAACCAACAGGTCTCACAGGACTAGTGTTGCCACCAACAACCAATAACCCCAATGCTCAACCTCCCACCCTCCGTATTAATGATTCTATGTGTCTGAATTGTATTGTATTTTTCTTATAGTAAAGAAGCCTTGTTGCATCTGGAGATTAAACTTTGTTTTTTCCAGGTGGAGACAGTCCCCCCTTGTCTTTTCTTGGGATTTAAACTGAAACATATTGCCACCATATTATTTGACCAAACTATTTATATGAATTAATAACATACCCTCATCGTCTCATCTTGATACTAAATAAATATTTAAAAAAAGAAATTTTATTTTAGTAACTAATATCCTCCATGACCGATATCATCTGTGGCTCTCCTATGTGCTCTTTCTCTTTATTAACTGGTGCTCTGAATTAAACCAGTATAAGTTTAAGCCGATACCCCTAATTTTACCACCAAAAACTGGGAAAAACTACTGACTCGAGTATAAGCCGAGGGTGGGAAATGCATTGGTCAAACCCCCCCAGTAGTATACAGCCTGCCAGCCCCCAGTAGTATACAGCCTGCCAGCCCCCAGTAGTATACAGCAGCCCCCTAGTAGTATACAGCAGCCCCCTAAAATTACGCAGTGGTTTCGTGTATGGTGTACAACCCCCAAAATATACAAAAAAAGAAACCCAAATTGACAATTTGTTTTCCTACCATATATTAAGAGTTATAAATATCATGAAAAAGCTACGACCACAGAATGATATTGTAAAGTTGCCATTATGTCGCAAAAAATAAGCCCTTATATGTCCAAATGCCAAAAAACTAAGATGTATAGCCATTATCGAAGACAATGCATAATCGCTCTGAATGGCGCAGCTCCCCCCTCAATTGCCCATGGCGCCTGTGGCCATACAGCCAGTGACCCAAATGACACACCCCCACAGCTCTAACGTGAAAAATCTTTCGCAGAAGATGATCAAAATAAACAAAACAAAATTTGTATTGGAGGTTTTCTTTTGTAAATGGTATGAAAAACAATATAACACCCATTCAAATTATCATCCCCGTGCGGACCCAAGAATTAAATATAGACAGTCCTTTGGGTGCACAGTAAAAAGCCGTAAAATCCAGCCAAAAAGTAAACGGCGCAAAGGCTTTTTTTCACGAATTTCATCCATTTGGAATTTTTTTTCCCACTTCATCACAAAGAACAACGGCATGGAATAATAAATTACCATCACTAATGAAAGTGAAATGTTGGTTCACGCAGAAAAAAAGCAATCACCACATTTACTGTGTAAAAAAAATGGAAGTAAAAAATAGAAATGAATAAAACAAAAAAAGGGCAGGTTTTAAAGGTTAAAGCCGCACTGGACTCTCAGCAAGCAACAAACATAAATATATAGTTACAGAAGGAAGGCATTGCGATTTGTAACAAGTTTTGCATTAGTCTGAACAGCCCTAACTGCCAATTCTGGTGCTTAATTGATATCCACAGACCTTCTGTCTCTGTTGCCTTTCCCTCTAGGCGTTGTGGTGATGAACAGAATCTGCTAATCACTACAACAGTCACTGCCCTCTCTAGCAATGGGTTTCTCTTTATGTCAGGGGACCAATCAAATCACCATCTGGACTAGGACTTTGATATCCCATAAGAGGATTGTCTACCAACTTCTCAGTGCTCGCTATAAGTCTTTTTAGAGCATGCTCACGTTTTTTTGACCTCTGTATTGTATTCCCTATTGACCATTGCTTGACCATCCGTTTGTCTCATGATTCTGTAATGCATAGTCCTCTTTTATTTTTATCTATATTTATAACTCTACCAGCTATAGCTCAAGGTGTTACCCAAGGTAAATAACTGCTCTTAGCTATAAAAAAATTATCGCTTGACCAAAAAAATGTCATATGTGCTCATCTCTCTCTGCATGTCTCTGTTGTTACACCATCTGTCTTCTAACTGACTGGTCCTTGTCGTGTCTCGTGAGTGTCTCGTCTCCCCGAATGTCTATGTAATGGACTTTTCTGTTAGTGATGGTCGTACCGTCTCTGTCTCTGGCCCGTACTCTGTATCTCGACTATGTCTGTCTCTGGACTCTAACTGTCTATCTTTCGGACGGTCTCTGTTTCCAGTTAGTAAATACAAGATGTTTAATGATCAAAAGAAAGTTTGTGTAATCCGCACTTTCCTTGGGCATGAAATTCCACAGTGACCAATGCGTTGTAATACTAAAGAACGACGAAAATAATCCAGTGTTAGAAGGTCTTCCATGTTCATAAAAAACATCCCAACTTTATATCCAACATACTATATAATTACATATTCCATATCTTAGCACAATGTGTTTCCTATCCAACAAACCATGCTTTAAAAGATAAAAATGGAGCATAACAGCCGACTTTTTTCTAGTGCGTGCAACACCTTATCATGTGTGTTTGAACGGTTTCTGCTCTTAACTGTGACTGCTGTCTCCAAGTATCTCTGTCTTGCTCTGACTCTACTAATTGTAACTCCGTTTTCTGTCTCGACTGTTCTAGACTGTACTCTAACGGGTTTGTCTGCTGAACCATTTCTGACTCTCTCCTTCTCCAGATATTCTAGACTATTCTTTCTCTGATTGTCTCAGTCTCTGTCTCTGATGTTCCTGTCTCTGAGTGTCCATTTGTACTATGGGGGGTATTTATTAGAAAAATCTGATTGAAAGTCTGTTCTAGTTTTAGTCTCCCAATTGGCAACCAATCAGAGCTAAATTTCATGTTCTCCCACAGTGTTTCACATTATAGTGATCTCCTGATGGTTTCATGGGCAAACTGCAACAGTTTTAACCTAAACATTCTGAAAATCTCCCCTTATCTCTTGTATCCTATACATCTTACATCACACATGAGCGGTTCTTATACTCTTATATATACCAATCAAAGCTCAGGATCAGATAATGACCTGTGAAAAAATATAACCAATCACGTGTTCAGATTCTATGCTTCACAGCGCAGGACAAAGCTCTGTTAATGGTGGTTAATAAGTGTATTTTGGAAATCTTTTTGAAACCGCATGGGGGTGGGATTTATTTCTCAAAACCTAATTTATATGACATTCCTGAGTCAGAGAAGCAGCTGTACAAAAATTTTGGTGGATTGTAAACGCAACGGTGAAGATACTTTAGCGAAACATAGACACTATAACAACCCCCTCAACACACATACACAGCTTTATATATTAGATTCTTCCATATTTGTGCTTTGTCCTGTTTTGTGTCTAGTTTTTTTTATTTTGGGCAGGGAGGAAGTCGACCAGTTGCTAATCTACCATTGAGGGGGATGGGCTATTAGGAATGGACAGCTGGTGGTTCTACCTTTCCATATTATTGGCCATTTCCTTTACGATAGCATTACAGGTTACTTTTAATTCACCAATTTTCTTACAACAAAGGAAAACACCTCTTATGCATCACAGTAAAAGCTAAATATAAAGTAGTATGTCACATGCTCTCCTGTCAAATTGTCTTAGAGAACAAACATACCATCACAAAGCTTATGATGAACAAACAATATATGTTATTGCATATGACAAAAACCCAAAAGGTTTCAAACAGATGTCAAAAGTACACCATTTTTAACTTTTTTGTCAATGGAGGAGTTTAATAGAGATTTTTTAAATAATGAATGCCAGAAGAGATAACTTACAACAACTGTTGCATTGGGTCAAAGCTTTTTCTAATGGCTTGGTCTTATCAGATAATACAAATGCCTCCTGAAAGTCGTAGTCCCCTTAGTTACCAGTGTTTCTTTAGTGTGTTTTATTGTTATTGTATAATGTTTTCAATATTTATAAACGGACTTACTACAGAGCCAAATAATGTGACATGCAAGGAAAATAACCGTGTAGCTTATGCACTTCAGGCTTGTTTACCAAGGCTATCAAGCAGCTTACATTTCTAAGAACATTTGTCTCCTTTTTTCTAATTCTATTCACCTAACCATTTTTCACACAAAAATGAGATGTTTGGAAAAGAAGGCACATATAAATGAGAATGTGAGAGGCAAAAGGTCTTTTTTATATACATTAGATAGTATAGACGACCTGTAGATAGGCAATCATATAAAAGGGGTTATGCCACAATGCATACGCTGCAATCAGATTGTGTTACATTATAAAATCATGCTTTTGTGTTTTTTTTGCATCTTCCAGTTTTAAATAAGCTCGTGAGTACACAAAATTTTGGTTTTTGTTACAACCCTGAATTAAATAAAAGAGAAAAATACAAAGAAATAATTCATGGTGACACAGATTGGTGCACATTTATAGTAGCTTAGGGACTAATCCCCCTTTCTCACTGTCACATGCATGTTAAACACAACCAAAAGTCCCAAAAGATTTGATGGCATTTCTCCATTAATTTGCCCTCCTGTAAGAGTTCATTACTGGATAATGTATAAAAGTGCTCTTTTTGGTAAAAATTTCACCGATTTTGCCTACTGATCACAATGTCCAGGAGATTGAAAATGTTTATGTCTAAATGACAAATTTTGAATAGTTATCTAACTAACATAACCTGTGATCAGACCGCTTGAACTGGGAGATTTAGAGCATGGTGTTTATCCAAACAGTGAAATGCTTGAACATGACTATCCCTATATCACTTGCTCATTCAGAATTTAGGGCATTTCGTTCAGAATCCATGTCAGCAAGATGTGACAGCAGATTTTAAACCCAGTTTTGAGAAAAGCCATCTTGGAAAATGTAGCTCTTATATCTTACATGTCAATTGCAAGTTTTAGGAAAGCCAGTTTTGGACGATCTCCATGAGTAGTGTGGGTTGAGGAACGCTGACCTCAAAAATGCACATGGCAAAGCTCTAATAAATAATATCCTTCTTGTCTGTATTTTCCAAAAGTATTTCTTGTTCTAAAATTTAAAAAAAAAAAAAAAACTGAGCTAGCTTTTCCAAAGATTCATAGATTGCATTGGAAATTGTATTTGTGGTTGTATATAGCACAGGAAAACCTTTTTTTTCAACTTATTGTTTTAATATATTTAAAAAAAAATGGTGAAAGTGGTTGACTTAAAAAGAGACAGATTCTAACTTTTTATTTACGTATGGTCTGTTTAAATAGTTTTAATTTATCAACCTCCCTTACTGAGAACACATCTTGGGTAGAGAAGCCGCAACAATGTTCCAGTGTCAGTTTTGCAGTCACTAAAACAAAAAAAACTGTTCTCACAGATAATCTACGGACCCTGTCACCATTGTAAGTGCCAGAGTCCCTAATTGGTTTTAAAGGCTAAAAATGAACGTTGACCACATTAGAAAACAATTGGAAGGTGGCACAAGTTCAAAGTCGGATAGGAAGCGCAGTGAGGTTTAAAACTCAAAGCCCTCATTGCAATTTCAGCGTTCTGGATAGAAAACTCAAAGTACATTTGCAATATCTTCTCACTGCAAAAAAATGGGCATGAATAATAGTACTAACAGCCCAATTTAACGCCTGTTTATTTTGCTTAATGCATTATATCTAGACGGCAAACATTGCTTCCATTAGCTAGAGAAGCCACTTTACAAGATGTGAAGAGACCTCAACTACTCCTTACCAATGGTGACATATCTGTAACATGCATAATGACATTTAGTCCACGACAAGTCCCATTGTATGGTATAAACACCAGAATTCATATTATCTTAATGTAACAGCGCTGGTGTTATAAACCACCTTCAATAATCCAAGAGATAAAAAAAAAAAACCTCAATTTTGATTGATATACACCTAAAACCACCAAGTGAAACAATAAATGAGTATCGAAATAATGTGCAACTAGCACAACAAATAAGCCCTCAATGCTGTCACATCTTATGGAATCTGGATTCAATAACATATACACATAGGTTCCATGTAGCTGATGGAGATTCTTTCCCTACACATATCGCTGCTGATCACAACTTTCTCAGGGGATTATTATATTAAAAGGCCTTATTACTCTATAAAGGTTTGGATCGGATGGCGATTGACGTTACAAAAAACAACACCCTTTGATCCGACCCGAGGCATATAAGGTACATAGCAATTCAAAATGTACCATATATCAGTGCCCATGATAAAATGATATGTTAATAAAAAAAACATTCCCAGTGTTAAAGCAACCTTATCTTGAGGTATTGAAACTATGTAAGTAATGTGAAACATATGTATTGTGCTAGTCCCAAAACTCAAAAGATCCCTTAGTTGTGATCTGAACATCAATATAGTATAAACTGCATTTTGATATACTAAATCCCCTGGAGGAAGTGTGAGTCAGCAGCGATAAGGCGATGGGCAGAACTCATCAGCACATACATGGTATCTTACATCGAAAGTCATTGGGGCTATTTCTGGAGTCCAATTTATCATTGTACTACGTTAATAGCCACAATGTTGCAGTATGGACAATTTCAAAGACGTGGAGGGACTAATTGGGGTTTAAGTGTCTTGATCAATAAGTGAATTTTCGATTGATGTGTTAAAACATTCTGGTATAACGTGGCTGAGTCTATCGGGGATTCTGTTATCTATCTGCTGAAGGAGTGTGGTTTCCTTCGACGCGGTTAACGGTGTGTTTGTGCCCATTTACAATGCGCAGTCCATGTATTGCAGTATAGTGCTCAGACAATGATTAATAATAAGAAACAAAATTCAAACGCCCCTGAATGGAATAAAATATACATAATTGTTGACCACTTATGGATTACTTCTCAAAGTAATATAGCAGCTTTTGTCTGAAGCTTTAACACGTACATCAATACATGCGCATGGAGAAAGTCCTACAAAATTGGTGTACAGTCTATAATTAAGAAAAATCATTATTACAAAGTCACGCTCCTATCAATAAAGTATTGGAATTTTACCAAGAATTCTTGATTATTAGAAGGTTTGGTTTATAAGCACAATCTGTACCTCAGAAACACTTCGAGCCCCACTACTATGTAATTCTGTATGCCCTTGATCAACCGACGATAGAGCTTATGGGGAAAACTAAGCATAACGAACGAATGGCATGCAAATGGCATTTTGTCCCTTAATTTCACAGCATCTTGGTTATCTTGATCCCAGACATTGGCTGGTATGTAATATTGTCTACGTGCACATTTGTTACAAAATCAGGCCCCATGCACAGCTCTTAGTAAGGCAAAAGATAACCTTCTCGCCTATCAAACCCTAGATTCTTAACCAACTACATCCCTGCTTACCAACTAAAATCCCCATCAACCACCCCGACTTTTTCCCATTGCCACGGACCTAAACACCCTATACAAAAATCCAATAACATTGAACGCCCACCTTAAGGATACTATCCATCAATTTCACGCAAATCTTCTGGATTCCTTCAGCCACTCTTTAACCCCTAACAGCCACAATAGCTCCATAAATTCTAGGTTCAACACCCCCTCCAAATACCTTACAGCAACTCCCTATCTCATCTCCCTTCCCTATAGAATGCCTCTACGCACCCACTCCCCTCCCTCATACATATGAACCCCCCGTCTTTCGGACGAATATCTCTTATTCTCCCACTACACCCTCGACACGCTCATCCCCTGCGTTTCTCCCATTGTCCAAGGATTCACACTGTTCGCAAACCAATTCAATCATGTCTTGATATCACCTATGATCCCCATACCATCGACAAATCACCCAGAGACCTTAACCCTCCTTCGCCGGCCCCACCTCTAACCAACCCATGCACACCCAGACAATTACTGCCACAATGCATTCTCACTCATGCTCCTCCACCCACCTACCTATCTTCGATTCATCTTCTACATACTTTACCACAGTAGGCCCATCTCCAATCTTACCCATATCCGTCTCCACTACAAGTCCGCATTTCGTTACACAACTATAATCAGCCCTCACCCTTCTTTATAATCAAAAAATATGGATTTTTGAAGTGGGGAGTGAAAAATGAAATGCTACAATTGCAACAAAAGAGCGTAAGGAGAACGAGGGCTAATTAAAACACATAGGAAAAGTAAAAAAAACACTAATATATCACCTAACTATCCTCTTTCATCCTTCCTCTAGCGCTTTTTTCACTATCTTGACACGCCGGGTATCAACTAGAAAAGATAGTTGTTTAAATTGACGTTTCCGGAGTGGGGGGTGCTCCGGCTGCTACATATGCACGCCCCCTGCTTGACATTATCTCTCCACTCTCGCATGGGACAATGCGCTTCCCCATGGCCTCCCGCCTGCTAATGATAAGTCTCTTTTCTACTTGGTGGGGGGGGGGTATTTGGTAGATGTCCGAGTTCTATGAAGAATAGGCTCCTGATCAAGATGAAGAGGAGCATAGGTGAGTATATGTAGTTGTTGTTTTCTTAATTTTACCTACATGTTGATTGCCTTTAAATTTAATTTTTTGTTTCATTGTGATTACCAGACATTGCTCTGTTTAAAAACTTTCTTTTTCAACAGGGTTAAGTTAAATTCTCTATAAATGTCAACAGTTTGCTGACAGCTAAATGTGTGTACGTTGTCATTCTCACAAAAATAATTCAAATCTTTTTAATATTTGAAATGTCCATTATGGCAGAAACCCTAATTTTAATTAAAAAGTGTCAGAATACTCTTTGATGTACCACTTAACTGTCAATAACTATGGGCCCTCTTCTATTTGAAACTTGAATTCAACTTGACACTTAGTTACAATTGGGAAAATGGGATTATAATGATATCAGATAATTTGATATTAATTGTAGGTGTAATTATGGTAGTGACACAGGAAGCATTGACACTATTCCGACATTACAGCTTTAGACTATGATGTATGTTCCATAAGTCCCACTAATTAAAATGTAACTTGCTCTCCGAACCAGTTTTTAATTACAAACGACTGTGACCGTTCTAGTCCTGTCATACTAATCATCAGTCTGCTTTGGGCCAAAATTATTCAAGTTTTCATACGTGCATCACATACAGTAATTTAAGACTGATAAAATGAGCCAGAATAAATTTTACTTGCACAAATGTGCCAACCCATTATGAGAAGTATATATCTATGAAGATAGTGGAAGTATTTACTTATGAATTGTATGTTATATTTATTTCTCATGAAGCCTATTTTGGACATATGTTCCTGGTGACGTCTGATATCTTTTTCCCCGGTTGGCTAAACTCACAACAATCAACTGCACACCAACAAACATAGCAGTTTAAGATTAGGTGATTAGCTTTTGTCAATATCGGGTGGATAGAATACTCCTTTGCATTGAACATTTAAATTACACGAATCTATACTTTGTGAGCCAGATTTGCACTGGATAGGCACAATACATATTTCCGGGTGGAGAAAACGCCCTCCGTACTGGGCTGAACCCTTACCTACCTTTTGGCACAGAACTGCTGCCTCACGGTCCACAAATACAAGTGTCCTCCCTAAATCTGATCGTACATACCAATAAGTGACCTTATACACAAAAAAAACCCAACCACTTGTACTTTCTCTTAACACCCTCCCATTAAAGCCCCACTATACACCGCCAGTCCACTACCCTGTCCAATACTAAAAATCTGAACTACAATGTTATTACCTAACTAACTTCTATTTTAAGTAGGACCTAGGCCACATATGTCTTCCTTACCTTCAAAAAAATCGATGTAAATACTTTTGTTTCAAAACTACAAAAGTGCTTAAGTAAGTACCTTTCTCACTTAATTGGCTAATCAGAAAAACAATATTTGTGTCAAGCTTTCAGGCACACAGTCCCCGTACTACCAGATTTTTCCGTTGACCTTTATGATGATCTGGGGGGGATTTCTGGTAACTAATTCTTATATCTATTTTTGGTATATATGTTTATTTATCATAAGCTGGATTCTTCTAGCTCATGATTAATCCACGTGATCGTTAGTTATCAAATAAAGTGTTTGCCAAGATATGCACGTTTTTAAAAATACCTGTTTTGTGATATAGAACTGCTTCCTATATAGGACATTAAGATGTCTGACTAAGTTCAACAAAGGCGGAGAAAAGCCTCTCACGAATCTTGTCCAGGCTGGAGCTGATTACTTGCTGATATCATGCAGCAACTTAACATGTTTTTCTTCGGATAAATGAGGAAATTATTTTACAGGTGCAATTAACAAGTTAGTTTCCCGATCAAACAAGTTTATTGAGGGTTTCTGGTGACCATCCTGTCGTGCACCAAAGGGGTTAACTTTAAAATAGAAGATTTAAAACATTTTACTACGCATGTAACCATAAAACATTTATTTTTTCTTCCAAAGTTTGTTAAAATAATAATGAAAAATAAAACAAACAACTATCATACAACTTTGTCAATATAGTTATATAAATCCCAATAATTTAAAAAAAATGTAATTAACTTATTTACACAGCACCTAATAATTGGATGCTGTGACTAAACAGAAGAGAGACATAACATTTTGATGATAAACTGGTATATTCCTTGGCTGTGTTTTGTCTTCCTACTTGAATGACCTTCAGAAGTTTTTTCTATACACTATGGAGTGTTTTCTTGATCTTTTGAAATAATTTTAGTTAAACAAGCTCACATCACTGTCAAATAGAAGACAAAAAGTTAACAGAAAAGTATTTTGTTTCATTCATTTTCAGTTATGATTTTCCATTCTTGGTCCAACAATGCTAAATCATTTTCTTTCTACAAAAGTTAAAACTATATATGTTTCAAAGAACTTTCAAAGATCAAAAGCTATAGTACAAAAGGATAAAATCATATTCCAGTGGTTTACATTATATATGAACATATTTGAAAATGCCGAAACAATCTTTGGATTGTTAAAGAAAACCTTTTGTCTGAAATAGGATTTATATCCTAGTCTTTTTACGTGTCTCTAGCTATTTTATCAATATCCTCACAGGTTAGAATAAACATTTGTATAAAAGTACCACACTTCTTAGTTCCAGGGTGGTAAAATTTATAATTTGGTGATGGGAAAAGTCATCTTAAAGAGAACCACAAAACTAAATATATTTTCATAAACTGCCATTATGAAAGCATTGGCTTGTACCCTACCTTGTCCACACTGTCTGTAAACCTAACAATTGTAATAAACTGTATGCAAATGACCTGTAGAGAGGTCCAATTGACCATTATGATCATTATCATACTCAGCAGTCCAGCTTATCATGAGTGTGAGGTACAGACACAGCCACAACCACCCCGTGGTGACTGACAGCCTATCTATTATGTGACCCACGGCTGTTGTGGCTCCTCTATGTATTCTTTGTCAGACCGACCACGCCCCCTGAAGCCTTGTGTGTATGATACTCCCTATGTCTATAGTTAGAACAATGAAAACAAACATAAGTTCATCAGTTCAGCCAAGACAGGCAAGGTGCGGGCTGAAGGAAGAGCTAAGGATGGAGCTAAGGAGAATGGAATGCAGTTGTTTATTATAATGAAAACATCATGTTACTTTGCTTTTGAGCATAACTGCCCTTCTTGAATGCTCTCTCGTCCCTACTGTGATATCGTTCTCACTTCCTGGCGCCGTGCATGGTGGCTGCCTGTACAATCGTTCCCAAGCCTCTCCCTGTTTCCATCTCCAGCACGCCTCCTTCCCTCTCGTGTTATGTCCCCATCCCCCTCTTGTCCCTTTTCAGGTACCCTGTGGTCAAATTGTCACAGCACTCTTACGCTTGGAGCAGTATATGAATGATGCAGTTACATCGGCTCTTAGCAGCCCTCTACAGCCTATCCAGATGCAGCCGCAGCTCAATATGCTCCAGACGCCTTCATGTGTGCAGTGTGAGAGACAGGACCTGAACTCAACAGGGCAGCTGATCCAAGTGCTCTGTGCAGTTTGGACAGCAGGCTCAGCTAATAGCTGTGTGTAACCGACCCAGCTGACTGAACAGCTGCTACCACCAGTTCAACCAGTTTCAGGATCCAGCACCTCGCCTCCACATCCCCCCTGATGGGGACCCAGCTAAACATCAGTTGAGTTATTCCGATACTACTTCCACTACTGATTCCACACATCTAAGCCGTCTGTACTGCACGTCACCCTAGATTGGGACCCCCACTTTCCACCCTGCCCTGATCTAAATCACAAGCATTATCAATCACTGTTTCCAGCAAACAGATTACTGACTAAATGACTATGATCAACCACTAAGTTTCCACCTCATCTTGTCATAAGCCATTGACACTGCTGTGTATATGTACTAGCCCTTACTTACAATCCATAGACTGTTTCTATATTATGGAGATGCCTGAGCCCCAGTATGCATAAGTCACCTCAACTCCCATCATGGCACTCCCCAGCCCCTCCCACAGGCACATTCACAGCACATGCAGACCATGGCATAATCATGGCACGTCAACTAGATGGCAAAAAATCAGAGACAACCGTGCACCCAATAAACCAAAATTCACTACTAAGAGACCCACCTATTAAAAACTTGTGCTGGTTAGGACTTAGGGACAGGTACTATTCCACATGACATCAGAAAGAAGATGATGAGGCAAAAGATCAGAAAAAACAGATACAATATTAGGCACAATAAGATCTGTACCATCCTTTGTCCATAGAGAGATTTTGTAACTCTTTGATCCTGAAGCTGTTGAATATACAATCAAAACCAACACCAAGCTGTGTTCCACACACCAACCCCGCTCACGTATTAATGATTCTAGTGTCTGAATTTGTATTGGTATTTTTCTTATAGTAAAGACCTGTTTGATCTGAGATTAAACTTTGTTTTTCCAGGGAGACAGTCCCCCCCCCTTGTTTTTTCTTGGGATTTAAAAATGAAACATATTGCCACCATATTATTTGACCAACATTTATATGATATAATAACATACCTAACTCATCGTCTCATCTTGTACTAAAATCATATTTAAAAAAAGAAATTTTATTTTATATAACTAATATCCTTCATGACCGTATCATTTGTGCTCCCTATGTGCTTCTTTCCTTTATTAAGGGTTCTGAATTAAACCACATATTCCTGGTGCTGACAAACCTCTCTCCCCCTCATCGGTCCACCTTCTATGCCCTATTTTTTCACATTTATTCCTTTAAACACCTTATCACTAATTTACACTAATTTTCAGCTTAATAACTAGACTTGATTTTTCGAATCTGACGTGTCACAATAATTGGTTATATATAAGAATGCTTTAAACAATCCAGGTTTTTTTAGATAGTTTTTTTTCTGTGACACATTGTACTTCTAATAGTTGTAAAATTTAAGTGACAAGTTTTGCATTCTGTTCTGAAAACAAAATAAAAATTTTACAAAAGTTGGTAAAAATTCTTCATTTTCAAAGTTTGAAATGTTCTGCTTTCCAGACAGGAAGTAAAACTACCAAAAAAGATTGATAATTAACATTTACGGAATGTCTGCTTTATGTTGAGATGATATTGTATGCGTCCTCTCATTTTTCTAGGATGTTATGAGGTGCAGAACTTTAGGTGCAATTTTTCTCATTTTCATGAAAATCACCAAAACTCACATTTTGAGGGACAACTGAGCTTTCAAGTAACTTTGAATAATAGTAAAACCCCATAAATTACTCCACTATAGAAATTTCACCCCTCAACATACTGTATATAAAACAACTTCTATTAAGTCTATTAACCCGTTAAGTGTTTCACATTAAAACAATATGGATCTGCGATTTAGAAACTACTGAATTTTTTTGGAAAATACATCCATTTAGGTCAAAACTGACAGTTTCATAATGAATAAAAATGATGAAATGCTCTGCAACATTTGATGCCCAAGTGTACCAATACCCCATATGTGGTGGTAAACTGCTGTATGGGCGCACGGCCGGACATAGAATGAAAGCAGCGCTATTCACAGTAGATTTGTATTGTCACATTGTAGAGGCTATAAATTTTTATTTTTTTGGTAAAGCAAACATATTAGGGCTTAATATTTGCGAGGTGAGATACAATGGGGCACCTGTATCACAGTTTCAGCTAGCCAAATTGTCTAATTTTAGCGACTTTTGCTGTTTTGCAACATTTTTGCAGCTTTGTTTTTTTTCAAGTACGCCTTTATCTGCACATTGTGCAGGGCAGGTGCGGAGAATTGTTTTTTTTCATGGACCCGATTTTAACATGTAAATTGGAATTATTTCACGACTCGTGTATAAGCCGAGGGGACGTTTTTCAGCACATTTTTTGTGGCTTATACACAAGTATATACGGTAACTTTGAATAATAGTAAAACCCCATAAATTACTCCACTATAGAAATTTCACCCCTCAACATACTGTATATAAAACAACTTCTATTAAGTCTATTAACCCTTTAAGTGTTTCACATTAAAACAAAATGGACCTGCGATTTAGAAACTACAGAATTTTTTGGGAAAATACATTCATTTAGGTCAAAACTGAGAGTTTCATAATGAATAAAAATGATGAAATGCTCTGCAACATTTGATGCCAAAGTGTACCGATACCCCATATGTGGTGGTAAACTGCTGTATGGGCGCACGGCCGGACATAGAATGAAAGCAGCGCCATTCACAGCAGATTTGTATTGTCACATTGTACAGGCTATACATTTTTATTTTTTTGGTAAAGCAAACATATGAGGGCTTAATATTTGCGAGGTGAGATACAATGGGGCACCTGTATCATAGTTTCAGCTAGCCAAATTGTCTAATTTTAGTGACTTTTGCCGTTTTGCGCCATTTTTGCGGCTTTTAACTTTTTTCATGGACCCGATTTTAACATGTAAATTGGAATTATTTCACATGCTTTAACTGTTTAACATTTTGCACAGTAACCTCTTTTGTCAAAATTTTTAAATTTTTGCATTCTTTTTTTTTTCATTGGTTACTTCTAAGGGTGAGGTCACACATAGAAGTTTAATTGCGTTTATAATGCATTTTGAAACTAATTACAACAGCTGAGGAGAGGTGATTTGCCTTATATCACTACTGTTAACATTTGCATTTACAAAAAGCTATATAAACGCCACATTAACGCATGTGTTAACATTGCGTTTACTATGAGTTTTGTAAATTCAAATGTTAACAGTAATGTAATTAGTAAAATCCACTCTCCTCAGCTGTTGTAATAGGTTTCAAAATGCATTAAAATGCAACATGTTAAATCCCAAATTAACAGTAGTGTCCACTCCTGTATATAACCCCGTCACATGGCTTGTGTCCACTCCTGTATATAACCCCCTCACGTGGCTTGTGTCCTCTCCTGTATATAAACCCTCACGTGGCTTGTGTCCACTCCTGTATATAACCCCCTCACGTGGCTTGTGTCCACTCCTGTATATAACCCCCTCACGTGGCTTGTGTCCTCTCCTGTATATAAACCCTCACGTGGCTTGTGTCCACTGCTGTATATAACCCCCTTATGTGGCTTGTGTCCATGTGGATTTGAGACATTTGCAACAAAAAGTCTCAAAAAGAAGTCAAAATTTGCGCCTGCCAGGATAGGAAAAACTGAACATGCATCACAAGTAAAAAGACAGGATCATACATAAGGT
>CM033642.1:71451224-71550253 GCA_019512145.1 Engystomops pustulosus
AACTTTTTTTGATCACTTTTTAGAACATTTTTGTGATGGTGTTTGATGAAAAATTGTATATAAAGGAAAGTTTTTCTTTTTTTTTTTACGTCGTTTTACGAGTGGGTTCAATATTGATTTAGATTTATTGTACATTTTAATACGGACGCGGTGATATCAAATACGTATGTATTTTGATGTTTATGTGTTTTATATACTTTATTGGCATTTTATGTGTAACTGGAGAGATTATGGGACTTTTATTTTATCTATTTATATTATTATTATATTTTATTTAATTATATATCTTTATTTTTTTTACATTTTTTACATATTCCATACTTGGGCTTGAACAAGCTTTCAGCCTATCGCTTGTTTAAACCCTTACACTGCAATACACTTGCACTGCGCATACTCAGTTACATACAGCCGTGTCCTGCCAGGAGGCGGAACCCGGTGAGAAGAGGAGCCTGACATCAGCACAAGCGAGACCTGGTGTCCCAAATTCTTCTTATGAAGCGCCAGCGTAGAAAGGTGTCAAGTCAGAAGAAGTACCCTTAACCCCTTAACGACCTGGACCTTTTTCTTTTTTTCACTTCCATTTTTCACTCCCCACCTTTAAAAATCTATAACTTTTTTATTTTTCCATGTAAAAAGCTCTGTGGTGGCTTGTTTTCTGCGTAACAAATTGCACTTCATAGTGATGATATTTAATTTTCCATGTCAACGCAGAAAATAAGCCATAACAGAGCTCTTTATGTGGAAAAATAAAAAAGTTATAGATTTTTGAAGGTGGGGTGTGAAAAATGGAAGTGAAAAAACTAAAAAAGGCCAAGTCGTGAAGGGGTTAAACCCTTACACTGCAATACACTTGCACTGCGCATACTCAGTTACATACAGCCGCGTCCTGCCAGGAGGCGGAACCTGGTGAGAAGAGGAGCCCGACATCAGCACAAGCGAGACCTGGAGTCCCAAATTCTTCTTATGAAGCGCCAGCGTAGAAAGGTGTCAAGTCAGAAGAAGTACCCTTAACCCATTAACGACCTGGACCTTTTTCTTTTTTTCACTTCCATTTTTCACTCCCCACCTTTAAAAATCTATAACTTTTTTATTTTTCCATGTTAAGAGCTCTGTGATGGCTTGTTTTCTGCGTAACAAATTGCACTTCATAGTGATGATATTTAATTTTCCATGTCATGTACTGGGAAGCAGGAAAAAAATTACAGAAACAGTGAAAATGGTGAAAAAATGCGTTTGCATCGTTTTCTTGTGGGCTGGGATTTTACGGCTTTCATTGTGCGCCCCAAATGACATGTTTACTTTATAAATGGTGTAGAGAAGAAAAAGAGCTGGCACTCACCGCATTAAAATATCCAATCTTTATTCCAAAACATGCATAAAATCTTGCTGCAGGAGAAAGGAGCAATGCAGGAACCCACTAGAGGCGACGGTCCATTTTGTGCTTAGTCCTGCCTTAGACCAATCACGGTTGTTATCGGAAAAACTGCATGCAAGCCGACAGATGCGTGCACAGACTATATGGCCGCATTAGGAAGGGTTAATGACCACCGTAAATAGCTGATAGGGCAGTCATTAAGGGGTTAAATAATTTAGCGCATTTGTTATGCTATCTTTTGTCCCCTGTATTTTAGTATTTTATCTGATTTTATTTCTTTTTTTTACAGATTTGGAAAGTGTTTTATAATTAATAAAGAATTCAGTTCAGTTATTAGATTTATATTTAAAATATGCCCTCTTTTTATTATTTATTGCCCTTTTAACTGTTGCTATAAGCCGTGCAGGGTGTAATTTACCACGTAATTACTAGTTACCTAAGGGAATAAATTTAGAAGTGTAATGACCCTAATAGATTTTAAGAGATCCCAACGTTCACCAGCATTTATCTGATTTTAGTCTTCAACAAACTATGGTTAGCATAAACGATAACATCTAAATGCCATTTAACGCAGCAATGCCAAAATGATTGCTTCCATAATCATGAACAGAAAATAGTATGAAAGAAACAACAAAGTCAAAACAGATTTAAGAAAAAATGTTTTATTATCTGGTTTTAATTAATAAAACCAAATAGTAACTTTTTACTTACAGTTTTGTAAACTTTTTGCAATTATTCTAGCCTTCTATTGCATGTAACAAATTCTACATTGCTATCAAACAAACTTTTTAGCCCTTTTATCACGGAATGTAAAAAAATTGTTGCTTTGGGACTTTTAATGAGACAATTTTCAAAGAGTTGATATAAAGATTCTATTTACTGTCCTAGACTATTTTTGCTTTAATGGTACATATTTTCTTTGTTGATATTTGCTTTGGTTCAGATAATATAAAAGACTTCTTGTGATCTCACTACATATTTGACTTTGTCAGTCATTTGCTTCACAATTATTTCCATTTACAGACAAGTTTATTTAGAAGTAGTAAAACTACAGTAATTTGAGCCTACCTTTTACAACACAAATTGATCAACTTATTTTTTTTGTTTATTAATTGTTATGTTAAATATGGCTTCCATTACATAAAACTCTTGAAAGTGAATGCATCATGAAATCCCATTTACTGTTATGTCCCTTTACCTGATTAATAATGAAAGTAAAGTTATAGCGATTTTGATTGTTGGGGGTCAATCCCTGAGCAAGAAGGCAGTGAGCCTTTGAAGCTAGTTGGAAACCAGTTGTGCATCCCCAGGCTCTATGTACCAAGGTGACATCACCACAGTGGGTTGTTTGTATCAACCTCTTCTTGTGGATGCTTAAAATGAACCAAGCGCAGCTACATGTTATTAATAAGGTTACAATGTGGTTTATTTAGTCTTCAATTTATAGTTTTCATATCTCTAGCCAGAACATGAGTGATTGTCTCACCAAAAAAAACATTTTAGGTTTCTGAAAATGACTATTCTTTCAATAAATTTTTTTCAGACTTTCAATGCCATGAATTGGAAAAGATCAAAATGTTCCTTTTTCTGTTTTAAAAACTGGCATGTGAAAATAACCTTTCACGCAGATCCTTAACAGAAATATAATTACGTTTATAGGTTTATATTAGTTTATAGGTAGGAATATGGCAATACCTTTTTAAAAATGTATTTTTTTTCTGAAAGCATTAATTTATAACCCACTCTATATATAATCTATATAAATCTTAAAATCTACTTTTATGATGGCCAACTGTGACCAGGATCTCTCAAACAAATTTCACTAAAGAAACCCAAACACTTAAAGTTTGAGAGCTGGAACTAGGAAATTGTTATTTTTTTGGTGAATTCATTTACTGTTATGGAGATGAAAATAAATAATGGAAATGAAAAGCACTTGATTTACACTTTAGTGATCCCACAAAAACATCTTTGAAGAGAAATGCTGAGAAATGAGAAATGTTATTAAACTACATAGATAGTAGATAAATATCTAATCCAGACATCAAAATAAAAAAAACAGCAGCAGCGACATTGGGTGTGCAATCCAGATGGGTGCTTGACACTTCCCAGAAATGTAAAATGTATATAAGAAGCAGCACACCAATGTAAAATCCATACATACTCCTATAAATATCAAGAATCGGGGCGTGGTACGAATAGAGTGGGACTGCGCATGCTTGACCACTGCTCTATTCACTAAAACAGCTATATCTGTCAGTGCCACAGGAAAAATGTTGTAACTGCACCCTACAACGGCAGTGCATGGAGGCCAATGCAAAGGAGAAAGAGCCTCCTCCGCGTAACCTTTTAAATTCTGCTTTCAGAATAGATAGCAGCATTTAAATGCTTGAAGTGTAAGTACTATTTCAGGGAATTTTGAATATAGTGTTGGGGAAGCTAGCGTGATAACTGTTAATGTAAGAGTATGCATTCCTTTTCTCTAAAATTTCTCTAACCAGGTCCACAGAAACCCTGTAATAGTAAATTGCTTATGAATTATTTATACAGTGGGTATGGAAAGTATTCATACTTACATTTTTCACTCTTTGTTTCATTGCAGCCAATTGGTAAGATTAAAAAAGTTATCTTTTGGCTCATTAATATACACACTGCACCCCATTCTGACAGAAAAAAACCTAAAATGTAGATATTTTTGCAAATTTAGTAAACAATATAAACTGAAATATCACATGGTCATGACTAGAAGCACCTTTTGAGCTAATACAGCCATGAGTCTTCTTGGGGATGATGCAACAAGTTTGTAAATGCAAATGTTAACAATAATTAAATAAGACAAATCACCTCTCCTCAGCTGTTGTAATTAGTTTCAAAATGCATTATAAAGCAAATTAAACTGCTACGTGTGACCTCACCATTAGAAGTAACCAATAAAATAAAATTAAAAATTTTGACAAAATAGGTTACTGTGCAAAATGTTAAACAGTTAAAGCATGTGAAATAATTCCAATTTACATGTTAAAATCGGGTCCATGAAAAAAAAAAATTCCTTTGCACCTGTCCTGGACCAGGTGAAGAATTGTGCCAAAATTGGCCCAAAATTGGCGTATTAACGGCAAAATGTAGCACGGAACATCTGGAAAACAAATATACATAAGGCACACTATACACAAGTTGCAGACCAATGTGTACCTGAAAAAGAACAGATTTAAAAGTCGCAAAATTGGCGCAAAAACGGCAAAAGTCGCTAAAATTAGACAATTTGGCTAGCTGAAACTATGATACATGTGCCCCAATATGTCCTCTGCCTGCATATCACAAACTAAGGAGGCTGTTGTAAACATTGGCCAACTATAACATTACTGAATAAAGATTAATCTAGCTAGTCTTCACTGGTATCATAAATTTGTTTAAGCCAGTAGAAGGAGTGGTCAAAAGCATGGTAGTAGTACAATTTTCCTTATTCATTATTGCTATAGAACCTCTAAGTATTTAGCTTAAAATATTGACTAGAATACTAGCAAGTGAAAGTGCCTCAAGGGTAGAATCAGGGAGGAGGGGTGACAAATATTGTTTTTTTTTTTGCTTTATTTTCCAATTAGAAAGAGGAAATTCTTTATATGTAATTATACTGCCAGATGTGATTTTAGCATTATTGTTTTATCATGACATGGAATAAGGAGCAGGAACAAGCAATGAAATAAATATTTGACGTACATAGTCTGTGATGTGTAAGCACAATGTATGAACAGCTTCCCTGCTATGTAGATAATTGTCCAGAGAGTCGTGGCTTGTTTGTTGGGGTTACAAAGTAGTGAAGTTGTCTGTGGTACAGCCGGAGCTGCAGAGAAAGACACAAAAAGTTGTGCAGAAGCACAGACTAGTATGGAGCGGTTTATGGAATATGGGGTCAATTCTACAACTACTAGTCTTTTCACAAAGCTGCTCAGGCATGAGGCTCTCCTGCTAGCTACACAGAATGCTGCGTCACATGGTCTCTTATCCTTCAGACTGAGAAGGGTGCAGTATCCTCATTCATCTAGCATTCAGGTGATGCATCCAACATATTGGAGGCTGTGGGAGACCTACTTACAGATAAGTAATAGGTAGAGTTATCCAACATGAAAAGAGCTAATTATTTGTGAAAACAAGTATTACTTTAAGGTCACTTTAAAATTTGCATACCATGTTGTTACGAACAACCATATTTAAAAATCTTATCTGGCTGCACAGACTCAGCATTTCTCATTCTACTTCTCCTTCTATTCCCTTGTATCTTATGTGATTTCATGCCTTTTTATCCAATTAAAGGTATTTTCACATAATTATAGTGGTAATTAACCTAAAGTATTAGATTTTCTCACCCAGCAGCAGATGTTCAAGTAGTATGCAATTATTCAATTAATATTTACAAGTAGTCAACAACTGAATATATAAAATAGAAAAGCTTGATATCGCCCTCCATAGTGATCACATTGTACACAGAGAATTCTATTTTACCAATTTCTTGTGCAATGGATATAATGCAAAAACAAGTCTAAAGAGTAATAGCTGCTACTGTTTTCTTAAGTACAAAAACAAACAAGTTTATCTTGGCAGATGTTGCATCCCTTCTAGCAGAACAATTGTGGAGGAATACCTGCAGAATGAAGATAAGCTCTACTTGCTTTGGCTGCAGGCTAATCAAATATTACTCAGTGTCCTAGGGAGACTGTCACTAGAGCTATTACTAATTCACTACAAAGGAATACATGTGCCAGGCCTTGCAACAATTAAAAACCTAAGTAGAGAGGTAAGTCTTAGTTTACTTGATAATGCCTTTAGGATTTAATCAAGGATAAAATATAGTGCAGTCAGCATAATAATTTCTCCTACAAAAGGTAACTATATATGTATATATGTATTTATGCTATATTCATTAGAACTGGTTTAAAGTTTTAAAAAATAAAGAGATGCCTTTATATTTTCATTATAATAAATGTGCTATATTACTCATGGTGATAAAAGTAATAAAATAATGCAGTAATTAGAATATATATGAATTTAATAATACTACTTTTAGTTTAAAGAATAACCTTCAATTGCAATAATTTTTAATATTGTGTCTGTGGAGGGGGTGAACATTTTTATGATTTACTTCATAAAGAAATTCTGCCAAGTCTGTAAAATAGGCTCCAGAACTCCCTCCCATAGAGATCCATATATTAGCCTGTATAGTAAGTGTCTATGGAGCTGACTAAGGAGCTTACATCTAATATCCCATAATGGGGAACATTTACTTACCCGTCTGGAGGAGTTCACCTAAAGTGCATTGTCCGACGATAATGCACTGTGCCGCGATTCACTAAGTTTGTGCACTCGATATCCTGCATGTGTCGCTTCCCCGCTCAGGTCTGATGTTGTTCACCTTCTTCTTCCTGGTGCATGTAAGTGCATGGTCTTGCGACACAATTTGAATGTCAAATCCCGCGCTCAGTCCGAATCAGTGAGATAGTCCGACGGCACACCCCTCGATATCTGTCACATGAAGACCGGCGCATCTGCGCCAAAATTTCATCGGTGCGACACAATCCCCTGAAAAATACCTGTCACAGCCGTGCAAAATCTGAAAATGACGAAATTGCGCCCACGGACCCTTAGTAAATAAGCCCCTACGTGTTTAAACAGCTCTGAGAAAAGGAAGATTAGCCGCTTAACTTTCAGCTATGTTTGAAAATAATGCTCACAGCACAATACACCTGTCAATATCTAACCCACACCTTGATAAAAATATGAAGCTCATTCTAGTTTACATCTATATATGTATCTTCTATACAAGAAAGAATAAAAGAAAATAAATTGTTCACCTACCATTGTCTGCTAATCAAAAAACAGCACATAAAAAATAACAAATATATATTAGTAGAAAAAAATGAAAAAAACCCCAAAATGTTCAATTTTGATACAACATATCCTTTAAAGTAATATTTAATTTGTTTTTTCAGAAAGCCTAAAGACATAGTGCAGGAAAAAAAGACAAACCAGAATATCTGTTCCTTAAAGGCATTGTCCGAATATTAAACAAATCTCAAAGCCGGCCTGGGGAGGGCTTTTTACAATATAAATGTGTACTCACCTCGTCAGGTTAGTCCTAAGAGGCTGTCTTAGAAAGTAGCTAAGAGGCAATATTTTCTTTATCTGGGAAAATGTATTTTCATATTTCCCAGAACCACCTAGTGGAGCATCAATGACTGTAAGTCTCCACTTGCCTGAAAGATAGCCTTTATTGGCAAAGTCTCTGTAAGGAAAGCTCTTACTTCCTCAGTAGTAAATGAGTACAGAGTTATGGCATGATTAAAACATCAGGGAAAATGAAACAGAAATAAGCAAAATTAAAATGAGGAGCCAATTAAATGTACAAAGAGGCCGAAATAAGCCTGGAATATGGCACATTAATGTTATAAATTTGCTGTATTCTGTAAACAGTAACTATTATTTATACTACTTTTCCAAATAATTATTAATTTGTAATCCTTTCCTTATTGCCAAAAGTAAAAAGTACAATAGGTGGGTAACGTGTGTTCCCAACCTCATCCACCTAGTGGAGCATAGAAGAAGTACAAGTGGCGGAGAAAAGTGACATATAAGATGAAGTTTATTTAGATCCAAAAGTATAAACAAGCAAAATCACACTGCAGGTGATCAGTGGGGTAGGGATCAATGCAGTGCGCCGACAATATGAACAAGGAGTGGCCTCTCTAAAACAGGCGGAGCGGGGCCAAAGTGCCCTTCCGGAGAGGCTGGAGGTCCCTGTTGAACCCTACAGCGGGAAAAGGGAGGGACCTATTAAGCCCTGGTGTGACCTAAATTCGGGACCGCAGTCCTAGGCGACTGCCACCCCGACCGGAACCTAACCCTATTCTTGGTCGTCTAACCCTGCACTTGGAGGGGAGGGGGGCGAGAAGGGGAAGGTACAGGAGTATGGACAGGGGTACTGGGTCAGAGTAAGTCACAGTCAAGTGCCCTAGTGTTGTGGCAGGACCTGAATGCGTGGATAAAGTGGCAGCGCCAAAAGTTGGTGCTGACCGGAGGTCCAAGTCTGTGAAATGACAGTTACGTGTACGTGTCCAAGTAGGTCAAAATGAAGGAGTGTAGTATGCGTGTCAATTCAAATTCCATGAGGAGAAGAGCAGACATAAAGCATACTAGTAGCTGCCCATGGCGATACCCTAGTGCAGTACAAATGACAAGGAGGGTCAAAGGAGGGGATCCAAGGCATGAGAGTGGGTATGGATTCCCTTGTAGGTCAGGATTCCCTGTAGGTCAGGATTCCCTACATGCCACGTTTCACCTGTAAACGACAGGCTCTTCAGGGGAAATGAGACCAATGTATTCCTGCACCTTGGGTGGGCGGAATGGGGTATCCGCAGGTAAGGTGATGGGGCCTGGGTAGATGTGGCTGGGGGAAGGGAGACCTTCCTAATGCCCAGCCGGAGAAAGGAGGCGTGTACCAGGGTTGGTGAACAAGCCAGCGGTGCTGAGGAGACGCGCCAAAGTTGATGGGCGTCTGTGCCGAGTAGTCAGTGGAACAAACTCACGTGCTTGACGCGAGTTTTGTGCATCCATAATGCTGACACCCTTACTAGTTTATGCATCAACATCGCTTCTCATGACAATTCCATCCCCCAATGCACACTGTTTTTCCTTACCGCTGCAGTCAATACATAGTGTATGTGATTCACTTCCTTCCTCTGCAGACTGCCTTTTGTTCTATCTTCTCTACTTACAGCTTATGTGATGTGCCTGGACCTCTTTCTCTACTCTCATCTGCCCTTCTCCCGATCCCTGCTGCTTTCTTATAAGGGAGGAATCAGAGAATGGCCATTTAGACTGAAGCAGTGTGCTGTCTTTGTTACTTAATGGCCAAAAGAACATTGAACTGGGCAAAGTCATTTTCCAGACTATGGGAGCAAAATAGGAGAATTCTTTTAATAAATGTGTTAAGAAAGTTGCTCAGTTTTTGGATTTAGGCAGCTTATAAACTATACAAAAAGAATCAATACAAAAGGTGTCCAAAACCTTTAAGTAATCACGGATTACCGTAATAATGCACATATAGTAGTTTTAAGAACCATTACAGCTTTATTGAATAATACTTGATTTCCAGATATGTTTCCAGTGGGATGTACTTTTAATCATCTAATTAGAAAAAGTATCCATGTAACTGTGTCATTTTTATAATTCACATGAGAATTGCTATTATCACTATAAATCAAGTCTATCTTTGTGGTTATACGATCATCTTAATCTCTTTTTTCAAAGGATTTTTTTTACTTTACATAATATATTCTTCACAGTTATAAAATAAAATATATATATATTTATAAAATGCATAAAACAACAGTCAACAGTATAGGAGTCAATGGCCACCTAATGCTCTTAGAGTAATTGTTGAGAGAGGATACTGGCTGGCCTCTCTATGTACAATATCTACATATCATCTCACTAATCTGATGTGTGTATATAATCATAATATGTTATAATATAGATCCATATAGATATAGATGGTGTAAGACCTTATGCACACGACTGTGTGCAGAAGCCGTGAGTTAGCTGCACAAACTGTTGCTAACTCACGGTCTCTCAGAAGAGGCCCGAAAATTCAGTTAGGATGAAGCTAATCTAAACGAGGCATATAACAGAAGGAATAGTTTCAATTTCAAGTTGGATGTTCACCTTTAAATCCTTCACAGTGCAAAGCTTGCTCAAATAAAATTTTTATGGAGGCGGATCCAGCAACAGCAGTGGTCATTTGAAATTATCCGATTGTAGAAAAAAGGATTTGATCCCTCCCATAATCCATTGCTAAGCTGCTCCATGTTGCTGAAAGCTTTTATAAATTACAATATAATATTACAGAAATCATCCAGTCACTTTAGGATTAAAACCTTTATCTATGAACATGGAAGCTTTGATGATAAAATGGATCTTAGACTAGCTAACAGTGAAACCACAGAGGGTTACAATGGGCAGTGTTGTGTCAGATGTGTAATGCTGGTTTTCCTCAGGGCATATTCCTGGCTCCATTTTTATTTGATTTTTGCTTTATTCAGAAATTTTCTGATGACTCGTTAGATGCATAAGGGACCTTCATGACGCTGTATATTGCGAAACTGTAGAGTGGTGTAATATAAATTGTCTGAAGGTCAATATAGCAAAAACTGTAGGGACCATTATCAGTTAATTGTCAGGCCATCGAGCAGTTGAGTCCAAATGTTTAGGAATTTATGTAGATCATAGACTGGACTGGCACTACCATATTGACAAACAAATTAAAAAAGGGGAGAGTCAATTATATTTTAGACTTTAGTAAAGAATTTTTTATTGTTTGCAGTTGCATCACAGGTCACTGGAATGAAAGTTTCAAGCAGATTACGAATTGACAAGTTTATACAAAGAGCAAGCTCAAAGAGCAAGTCCTGTGAAAGCGTTGTTGACAGAGCAGTAGTTTCTCACTTTCGGAAAATTTTGGCTAATAGCACCTTGAGGGATATCAAAGTTCATTTAGTAACAAATAAATGCAGATGTGGTGTAAAACTGAGTGTTTTAGGAGGACCTTTCTAGCCATAAGCAAGATTAACTTGTCCAAATAGAACAATACTAGTACTGTCTATATTGATGTATTATGCTTTGTGTATTGTGTCTTTTTATTATTTTATATATTTTATGTATCTTTGTTGTATTAGTGTATGTTTGTACAGTCAGTTCACACCTGGAGTATTATTATTATATTATTACAGATGATTCTCCAATCATCTGTACTATGTGCAACCTTAACTCAACAATAGCGTTGGGCAATTTTTCCCTATTTGCAGCTCTCTGACACTTTTTTCCAATTTGTGTTGGTAGGTTAGTGTTGGACTGAGTTATGTAAAGCAGTCAGTCCTCTCCATAGATGGCCATTTTAAATTGGAAACTGCCTTTGCGTATGCCTGGATGAAATAATTAGATCTAATTACGATGGCTAGAGATTCCATCACTAATATATAAAAGGGCGAAAAAAGGGGCATCCAGGTTAGTTTCATAAATGAAAAGGAGATGAGAGGCTGCCATTGACATGCACTTTGGCAGGCAGAGACGTATATAAGGTTATCAGACATGCAGGCATGTAAATAAGGGATGTATATAAGGCCATTATATGTGCAAGAACCCAATAAGTCATATGATACAGGAAGTCCCAATCATAAGCTTTTTCAGTGTCTATGTAAAGAAGACATATGAGGACTTTCTGGAGGTGAGTCCCACGTACCAGGTAGAGTGGCTTGATAGAATTATCTTGCATCTACCTACCCGACACAAATCTCACATATTCTTTGTGCCCAGGACCAGAGACTGTAGGCAGAAAGCAATCATCTTGGAATAAATCTTAATATCAAAATGTATAAGTGAGATAGGCCTGACAGTGTTGCAGGTATGTAGTGTCCCTTCCTGGTTTGGGGATAACTGCTATCTGAGTCACCAGTGCCTGGTCTGGAAACTGGGCCCCTTTCGCAGTGGAGTTTTAAGAAGTGGGTTTAAAAAATTTCTCTATGAAGTAATTTAAAAGATGTAGATGAAAGCCCATCAAGGCCAAGGTTCTAATCTACTATAATATCATTAATGACATAGAAAATCAGAACGTGGTTTGATTGGCTAGTGCACTCGGATTTAGTAAATTGACAAGGGCAATGAAGAAAAAATTGTTATTGGATGCAGGTTTAATAGGTGTCTTAAAAGCACAACGTATTTTGGGGTATAATTCATGATGCTTGGCTTTGGGAAGAACTATACGTAAGGTAAAGTTCTTCCTGAACCCAAGCATCAGTCTTATTTTACACTTGAAAAGAGAATTATACCTGAAACACATTGTGCATTTAAGACTTTCAATAAACCTGCATCGAATACCCATTATTTCTTTATTGTCCATGTCCATTTACTACATCTGATTGCACCAACCAATCAGACCTCATTCCGATCTTCTACTTCAATGATCCTGTCCAGTGTGGGTACTTTATACAGATGATCTTCCCAGTCCGAAGGCAGCACCAGATGACATTGACAAATGTAGTGTTGTGTCTATTCTCTAGCACAACCTTTGACGGTAAACAACTCTGATGTTTGCAAGGGAGGTTGAGGTTGACGCCAATCCAACTATTATAAAAAACACTAATGGCAATGAAATGTGCCAATACCATGATAGTTGGATTGGCGTATACATTGTGTACATATCTTTTATAATAAATTGCAGTTTATATATATATATATATATATATATATATATATATAAATAAAACTATATGTGAAATCTATACCTTGATACTGTTTTACATATATGTAGAAATACTGCCTTGTATACATTAATTAT
Organism: Engystomops pustulosus; assembly: GCA_019512145.1. Lineage (NCBI taxonomy): Eukaryota > Metazoa > Chordata > Amphibia > Anura > Leptodactylidae > Engystomops > Engystomops pustulosus. The sequence continues at coordinate 71,463,983 of CM033642.1, forward strand.
TTAGTTTATGTGTTCCTTTGAAGCAGAGGATTTACGCCTATATCACATATGTAAATAAACCAATATCTTTTGTCTTTTTTGGATAGCTTACAATGTGCCTTCTCTCTTTTCCCTAAAGATAAGAGAATAGACTAAGGGAATGAAGACACCATAGACATAAAGGATGACCCACAAAGCCTAATAACACAGGCACACAAGTGTGAGACAAAACACAATAAACATGCACAAATCTGAGTAGCAGAATCTAAGTAATAAAGCCATAGGATTAACTATTGTTGCCGGTCCCTATAGTTGTGCGGGAACCACTAATGAAAAAGAGTGCTGTAACAATAACTCCATATTGTGAAAACAGACCATAGTAGCATAATAATAATAATTCCTTTATTTATATAACACACACAGATTACTCAGCGCTGCACAGAGCTTGCCAAATCAGTTCCTGTCCCCAATGGGAATCACTATCTAATCAACCTACCAGTATGTTTTGGAGTGTGGCATAAATCCAGAGACCTGGAGGAAACCCATGCAAACACGGAGAGAACATACAAACTCTTTGCAGATGTTGACCCTGGGACCTATTGGGGAGCAACATGGAGATTAAGTGGATTTCTGGTAGAGAGAACAATGGGAGTTCAAAGGCACCTAAAAAGTTGGGAAAATCCCCCATTTGGTGAAATGTAGCAGAGGTATAATTCTTCATGAACCCAAGAATCAGTCTTATTTTACACTTGAGAGTTAGAGTAGATCATGAATTATCCTTCATCACTTGAACACACCTCCACAAAAAAACCTTTTTTTCCATATTTATTAAGCCGTCTAAGGCATGACATGCAGAAAAGCTCCTTAACCCCTTGCCGCAAACTGCCATAATAATGCATGAGCAGTATTCAAGGGGAATATGGAGAGGGCTCAACGTCTAGGTGTTTGCTGTATATTGCAACACTCAACACATATGTTAACCTCTTAAATGCCATGGCAAAGCTGCCAGTTGCAATTAACTGCCAATGGTGCATGCACACTGCCATCCTGGAAAGGATCAACATGCAGATCACAAAGAAAATGCCCATATACTGCAATAGCCATATACAGGTGGTACAGATCAGTGCAAATGACACTGGGCGACGATCCATTGCTATGACAGCCCAGAGACTCCATCCCCCATTTGCAGTCATCTGTACCCCCTGTATATGGCTATTTCAGTATATGGGCATTTTGTTTGTGATCTGCATCAGAGCAATATTGCAGTACATGGTATGGACAATAAGACACCTAAGGTCAAAATACCCTAGCAGGTCTGAAAACTGTAAAAAGTGTAAAAAAAACACCTTAAAGTTCAAATCACCCTCTTTCCCTATATTGGAAACAAAAATAAATGAGCAAACTTAATAGAAATAATTAGCAAATAAACCAAATTTAATAAAAAGTGAACGAAAGGTTGTACATGCCCTTATATCATGGTATGAAAATATTAATGTTGTCAGAAAATGGCACAATTGTGACTATCTTGTACAAAAGGTTTTTATTAAAATCTGTAAAAACATAATAAAACCTATAAACTGTGGTATCTCCAAGATTGTATTTCCCCCGTGAATAAATGTGAGTTGTCAATTGGGCCAAACAGTAAAAACCATATAAACAGTGTCCACAAGAAAATGATGTAAATTCATATTTTTCGTCAATTTTACTGCAGTTGGAATTTTTTTTTAGCTTCATAGTACATGGAATGGAATACTACTTACTATAATGTGGCGTACTAAATACCTTCACTAGGAAGCACGATTTGCTATACAGAAAACAAGCCCTTATATATTACTTCAAACAGAAGGGAAAAAAAGTTATGGATTTGAAAGGAAGGAAGCAAAAAAAGTGAAATGCAAAAACAGAAAAGAGCATGGGGGAATGGATTGTAAACAGTCAATACAGGTGCACAAATCCTTTCTCATTGAAAAATGTCCCCTTTGAATTTATGTCTCAGATAGGAAATCCAATAATGACATTCTACCTAAATTTCAAACTTAAAATTAATAATCCAAACCGTATTTGCTTTATTTGTTAAGCAGTCAGGACTCAGTAGTCCTATGGTTAGCATGCATATTTTTCAGCACATTTGCTTGTTCCCACTATACATTTTTCCATCGCTAACATTTTACCATTCATGGATTGCTCAGGGGCTGGAAATGTTGCAGAAACTACATATTGGTAGTCTTAAATTCCTGCTTAGATTTTGACGCTCGGTTTCATATTTCAAAAGAGCTCAGTAACAGCGTGAAATGAATAAAATCTAATATAAAGCGATGCCTCTTTCATTTGGAATAAGTGCAGTAAAGGTCTCAGCTGACAGGACACATTTAAGGCAAGTGAACTTAAAATTAAAATGGAAGAGTAGCTTTAGGAAAAATGTGCATTGTTCCATTGTAATGTTTAATACTTACAGTTGCTCTTAATAATCCTCAGCCTTCCAGGTTCTTTGTGTCCCAGCAAAGTTAGTGTTTTATTTTGATTTATACCATGCATTGTGCAGATAACGCTACTGACTGTGCTGGTTCCAATTATGGAATTTCTATGACTTTGTAGTTTGTCAAGTGAAAAATAATAACTATGCTAAGACTTGTGCAAGGTTGATATGGAATATATTTCATGGAAGAAAAATGTGTTGTTTACAAATTTCCCTGAAGCAGCCTAGAAAACCATAACTATGGTTTAAGAATATTATACGGTATTGCAAGGCTAGTATGCAAATACTATAACCTAATCAACTTAGAATGATGATAGCCAGAATGGTCCACTCTTGCAAAAGATCAAATGTAACACAAATATCAAATAGAGTGTCAAACTCATATTACCTATTTGTTAAGCATGTTTTTTATGTTAAACATATTGTTGGAAATTTTTATGATTTCATTATTATGTCAATGTCTATATTTAAAATAAAAGTAAAGAACATTTATGACTGATTCCCTTTAAAGCTAGCAAATAGAAACGTCATACATGTTTCAAATGGCACTGCACTTCTACTGCAATTCAACTGATATGGTGTAAATTCAGGGGCGTAACTAGGAGAGGCTGGGCCCCATAGCAGATTTCTGCGTGGGGCCCCCCTTCCCCTTAATATATATATATATATATATATATATATATATATATATATATATATATATGGCGGGCACACGTTGGGCGTGCTGGAGAGGAGAGGTGAGCGCAGTTCACCCCTCCCCTCTCCATAGAGAATAGAGCCGCATGGCTGTTCTTACGTCCAAAGATTGAGCACGCTCTATCTCTTTTGCTCGAAACAGTGAGTACTCGTTGTGCTCACCGCCCTGAGCCCAGGCGTATAGAATCCTATGGGGGAAGTATATCCGGCAGAAAATTTTCGGCCAGATATACGTCCCCCATATGTTCTTGGCAATGTACCCCTATACAGACATTTTTATACAATTACACACCTTTATACACAAATACATACACACCTTTATATACACACACATAAAGTTTTTAAAGTTTCACGCGAACGGGGGGGGAACGGGGAGTGGGGGGCGCGAGCGGGGGGGAGCGGGGGAGGGTAGGGGAAGGGGTCAGAGTGTCAACTGTGCAGCCCTGCAGGGTGATGAGCGGGCGGGTCAGAGAGGTGGCTGGCGTGCGGGTCAGGGAGATGAGCGGGTGGGTCAGGGAGATGTGGGGGCGGGTCTGGGAGATGAGCAGGCGGGTCAAGGAGATGAGAGGGCAGGCGATCCCGGAAAGAGGTGGGTGGGCGAGGAGAGATGTGGGCAGTAGCTGTACAGAGAGGGAGGGGCCCGGGGGCACAATCTGGCAGTGCAGCCCCGGACCACTAACCCCAAGCCGTGGCAAAGCACTGTGGGGAGCGTGCATCCCTGAACCTCATAGGCCCCGTAGCAATTGCTACGGCTGCTACGGCAGAAGTTACGCCACTGCGTAAATTATTATTTGGTGTAGCCTAACATTCAAATACAGGCAGTCCCCGGGTTACATACAAGATGTTCTTAAGTTGAATTTGTATGCAAGTTGGAACTCTATACTTTATTATTGTAACCCAAGTCAAAATTTTTTGGGTATCTTTGACAATTGGATTATAAAAATGTTGGGTTGTCAAAAGAACCAGGATTAAAAATAAAGCTTCATTGCAGACACCTTTGATAACCTTTATAGCTGTTTATGGTAGCCTAAGGCTAAAGTACAGTAAATTACCAATAACAAGAGGTCCGTTTGTAACTAGGGGTTTTCTGTAAGTCAGGTGTTCTTAAGTAGGGGCCCGCCTGTACAGTATTTAAGGTTCTTGCCTCTGCCAGTCAATTCTGCCAGGTTTCCCAGTCTTGTACAATACAAGTAAGTACTCTACAATACAAGTACATACTATTGTTTGAAAACTTTGTTTGTATAGTCTCTGCATTTAATATTTTAGATATCTCAAAAAATAATTTTCAATTTTTATTAACGGTAAAAAGTTTATGGATTTCTTTTCCAAAATAATTTCTGATTTGGAAGACAAGTTTTCATCCCTACAGAATATAAGCATAGCAAGATAACAAAATACTTAAATAATTATAGTAATAAGATAGGATATTTAAAGAAGGAACATTGTAGGTTTGAACATAAGTAATAGAATGGAAGAGCGTAGTGTACACCGGAACACATATCTATTAATTCTTCTGGTACAGTTATTTATATCAAATCTGCTGGGAATGTAGTCTTTTGCTTGTATATATTTACGTCAAGTTAATAACACCTGGGGGAATTTACTTAGTAGTTTTTCTTACTTAATAATGCCTTTTCAAGTTACCAAGCTACATAATATATGGGTGACACACTGCAAGTACAATTCACTATTCAACAAGTATATTTAATTTACAGCTTTCCCAAAATGTTCAATAATTATTTCCCTTGGGTGTTTCCTGCTCTACTTCGTTTATAGAACAGCTTAGTTTACAAAGTTATGTAGCAGTTTAAACTAACATTCCGCATATAAATGTTGTCTATAATGCATTGATCAAACATTTTTATTGTATATGACAGGGCAATTTCTAAAGGAATTAGCTAACAAGTCAACATCGTAATAGTTTTCAACCTACATAAAATAATTAATAATAAAACTTAGAAATTATACAAAAATCACTGGATGTCCATTGAAAATAATGTTGTCCTGATCATCAGAAGCCCAAAGTGCTGCAGAACCACACAATACACAAAAAAATATAAAAGAAGCTGGGTTATGACGTCTCACAGCAAAAACCTCAACTATTCCATAACCACACAATGCAAACCTCAGCTGTGACAATGCAAAGAACATGAAGAACCCTAGAATATCTTTGTTCCACTATCCTTTTTTCAAGATTTCAATGCCCTGAATGATAGAAGCACCTGTCTGCTGGTCCTGGTAATATAGAGGATTCTGGTAATGTCAAATCATATCCTGTGCATTGTGCGAATCATTGCTGCAAGCAAAAATGCTGCTGGTGAGGCTAATTTCAGGTAATTGTTGAGAACCTGAATAAGCTGTTGAATAAGTATCTCAAGACTTAAGATTCAAGACTCATCCCTGTTGTTGAAATGAAGTTTGATCCTGAGAGAACCTGTACATTACAAAAAACTGACTTTACCAAGTATATCAATTTGAAGAAAGTTGCATTGCTAGCAAACACAAGCTATAAATGTAGAGAGGAGCATAGTCAGGAACAGAATCAGAGTCACAGGAAGAGGCCAGCTTTTTAACAGGTCAGTGGCTGGCCAGCACCAATAAGCGGTACACTGGCCCTTTAAATTCTACAGAGCCGGCGCGTGCGCCTTAGGAGACACTACTGGAGCATGGAGAGGTAAGTAAGGCTGCAGATGGCACTGAGGGGCATACAGGGACACACGGGTGCAACTGCGACCCGAGACATGGGTCGCAGGGGCACCTGTGATAGAAAACAGTCAAACAACTTGTATTATACAGTCATTGGGGAGATTCATTTTTCTCTTGATTTGTTTTTCTGCCAGTTTAATTCTTTTTTTTTTTGTCTTGTTACTTAGTCTAATTTGTCTTAGCTGGATTTTCTTTACTGTTAAATGGCACTAGGAGGATACAACTTTTTCTAAATAAAAAAAAGATAGTTATTCTTCTTTTTCCTGCCATGTGCACCACCTGAGACCAGACAAGCTATTGCACACTTTGTTGTGACTTTTCCAAAAGTTGCATATGACCGATACAACTAACTTTATTCTAAACAGCCAGATTCCTAAGATAAATAAAGCAAATTCATCCAAAAGCTGTGCACCACAAGTTGTGATGCAAATATGGAAACGTCACAGTAAAACATTTAAAAATGGAGACTTTTTTGCACTAACATTTGAAAAAAAATAAAGATCAAAAATAAATCTCCCTCCATGGTGTACTAAATGTAAAAATCAACAGAACAGTTAAACTTATACACATCATATTAGTACTTCTCCCACTACCTTAACCCTGAACTTTTTTGTTATTGCGTCTTTATTTTTCACTCCCCACCTTCAAAAATCTATAACTTTTTTATTTTTCCATGTAAAGAGCTGTGTATTGGCTTGTTTTCTGCGTAACACTTCATAGTTTAGGTATTTAATATTTTATGTCGTATACTGGGAAGCAGGAAAAGTATTCTGAATGCAGTGAAAATGTTGAAAAATCACATTTGCGCCATTTCTTGGATTTTATGGCTTTCACTGTGCACCCCAAATGACATGTCTATTTTATTCTTTGGGTCGGTACAATCACAGGGATACCAAATTTGTATAGGTTTATAATGTTTTCATACATTTACAAAAATTTTTTAAAAATTCTTCTTTTCCAAAAATTCTTTTCCATCTTCTGGCGCTAATAACTTTTTCATACTTTACTGTACAGGGCTGTGGGTAGTGTAATTTTGTTGCGACTTTTGATGATGTTTTCAATGCTTCTATTTTTAGGACTGTACAACCTCTTGATCAATTTTTATTACATTTTTTATATTTTTCAAAATGGCAAAATGGCTATTTTCCGTTACGGGGTTAAATGCAGTAAAAAAAAACTTAGATTTTGATAGATCGGGCATTGTGGGACACAGAGATATCTAATGTGTTTATGATTGCATTTTTTATTTATATTAATATGACTTCTAGGGAGAGGGGTGATTTAAATTTTTACTTTTATTTATTTATTTTTACAATTTTTCAGACTCCCTGGGGTACTTTAACCCTAGGTTGCCTAATTGATCCTACCATATACTGCCATACTACAGTTTTGCACACCATCTATTATAATGTGAAAATCGCACATCTTTGTGTGACCCGGGGCTGACATGGCAACGGATCGTCGCTCCCAGATGACATCACGGGGGGCAACGATCGGAGCCAACATGGTGGCTCATCAATGCCGCCGGCAGCTTTGCTAGCACCGATCGCGGGTGTCAGCGACAGGGGTTTGCTTCATTGGTAAGCAAGCACCCGGTGAGTATGAAGAGTGCTCAGCCCGTGAGCCCTCTTCACACACCCCCATGAACAACAAGATGTAAGGGTACGTCTGATTGCGCTATAGGGTTAAGGGAAGGGAGGTCAGTAAGGGACCTCCATGTGGCTAGTATTTGATAATGCCAAAAGCTGGATCATAAGCTATGTTTCACTTAGGAAATCTCTTTTGGTGCCTTATTTTAAGCATTATTTTTAAGCTTACACTTTACAAGGATAATATAAAAGAATGTGTTAACTATAGTGCATGATACCCCCGCCACTGCTTTGGCGCAGCCAGATACAACAGGAGGCTCCGGCCTCTTGATGTATCCAGTGGGGGACTGTGCAGGGCTTATTTCTATACCAGGTCCTGCCTGGAAGTGAAATAAACGCAGACGGAGAATTTTCACATGTGAAAATTTGCCAACTGCAGAAAGTGCGCCAAGGGGGGCACAAATGCCCCTGCCATACACTCCCCGCCAGCAGTGCCGACACCCCACCGACCAGGCCCCCCTTCTTCATGCCCCTCCAGCCCCGCGGATTGCATTTGCAATTATTTTAAGACTTATATGCCACTGACATGGTGCAGAAGCCCTGATATATACCTCCCTATATTTCTATTGCTTATCAGCTGTACATTTCACAGTCTGTAAATTAGACAGTGACAAAATGAAACATATAGCCTGCAGTTATGCTTGACCTAAAAATGAACAATGAAGTACAATGAAAAATTCTTATTAAAATATGCATATAATCTATTACTAAACCAATTTTCATTTTAATAGCAACTAATAGCATGAAACATTGCTCCTAAATTATTTCATACGTACTTCTTCATCATCTCTAGAACCCAGTCAAACAAAATTTCTGCATATGAATTTGTTATTACCCACTGTTTTATTGATCTTCAGTGAATCAAACCTTTGAATTGCACCCAGTTTGACTTAACATTAATATTTCTAAAAATCTGATTACAGCAGCTTGATATAATAATTCTTTCCCAGATTCACAGCCTGCAAGTGAATTTTATTTTCCTCCTATTCCATGCAAGAACTATTGATTTACTCCTGATATGAATTTAATAGTTTCAACTGAAGAGCTGTTTTAAAGTGTTGTACACTTTTTTTAAACTTCACAAGCTTTCTGCACATACTCTTGGCATATTTTCAGTCAATGTAACAAAAGCCTGGCATGATTATGAATGTTCTACTTTTCTATCCTCTAGGGAAGAATAAAGTCAATATGGCAGCAATAGATTTTAACTGTATAACTTTTGAGAAGGTCATTTCAAAGGGATAGAATCATGGTTGAACACTTGAATATTCAGGCATTCAATATTGGAATAAAATGTATTCCAATCGCTTTCTATTTTTAATGTATTCATACAATAAACACAACTACATACAAACAAAAGCGCATTCTACCTTCTTATAGATGTGAAAAAACAATTTAATATAAATACTGAATTTATAATAGTGCTAACTGTTAGATACTATTTTAGGTAACTGTCTAAAATGCTGTGCGCTACATTTACCTTTTTTTGACACCTTTACAACTAGTCGGACTAGGGGGGTATGACTTCTGGAAAAGGGGCATTTTTTTATGAAAAAGAAGCGTGGCCACAAAATTAGGCTGTGTACCAAAAAATTTTACATCTGGACCAAAAAGCAGATCTAAAGTAGGACCCATATATTGAGGATAACAATAGAAATACTGTGCTGTTTGACTAAATATTGAGAATAACAATAGTAGTACTGTTCTGTGTGACAATATATTCAGTATACCATATATTCAGTATAATGATAGTAGTATTCTGCTGTATGACCATATATTCAGAATAGTAGTAATGTGCTGTGTGATCATATGTTCAGGATAACAATAGTACTGTAGTACTGTTCTGTGTGACCATATATTCAGGATGACAATAGTAGTACTGTCCTGTGGGACCACATATTCAGATAACAATAGTAGTACTATCCTGTGTGACCATATATTTAGGATAATAATCATAGTACTGTCCTGTGTGACCATATATGCAGGATAAGTATAGTAGTTCACTGGTGTGTGACCATATGTGCAGGATAACTATAGAAATTCAGTGGTGTGTGACCATATATTGGGAATAACTATAGTAGTTCAGAGCTGTGCTGATATAATCAGGATAAAAATAGTAGTTCTGTGGTATGTAAACAAATAATCCAGATAACAATAGTATTACTGCGCTGTGCAAATATATTCAGGATAACAATAGTACTACTGTGATGTGCCCATATACAGTGGGCGTGGAAAGCATTCAGACCCCTTTAAATTTTTCACTCATTGTTTTATTGCAGCCAATTGGTATGATCAAAAAAGTTTTTGTTGCTCATTAATGTACACTCCAGAGCACTGTGGAAGAGGTTTTCATCTTTCATTCTATGGCAACCAGTTGTCCTGTACCTGCAGCTGAAAATAGCATAATGCTGCCACCTCCATGTGTCACTGTTGCGATTGTATTTGGCAGATGATGATCAGTGCCTGGTGTTATCCACACAAACCGCTTAGAATTTGTTAGCAGCAGATTATTCAGATCACTCTCCAGTAGTGGAATAGTAAAAAGGAACTTTATTTATGAACAGAACTCCCAGAATTTCTCAGCATACAGGATAACATGTCTGTACTGCTATCAATCCATCTGCAGCAAGCATGGAAAAATGTCTGTGCTGTCTCTTCCTGTCTCAGAGAGTTTTTTTTTTTTCTTTGACAGCCTAACTTTATTAACATTTACAATATCCCTAGACAAAGGCTCATACATGTAATACATACAAAAGTAGTTGTTGCATACAGTATTATTATTCCAACAGAATTAAATCTCAAAAACTTCAAGCTTTGTCTAATAAGACCATATAATCTTATTTCTCATAGTCTGGGAGTCCTTTATGTGTTATTTGGCAAACTGTATGTGCATATGTCTTGCACTGAGGAGAGGTTTCTGTCAGCACACTTTCCCTTAAACCCTGACTTGTGGAGGGCTGAAGTTATAGTTGACTTTGTCATTCTCCCATCTCCCTACTGCATCTCTGGAGCCCAGCCACACTGATCTTGGGGTTCTTCTTTACCTCTCTCACCATGGCTCGTCTCCCACAATTGCACCAATGAATGAGCAGAACCATCTCAAAGAGGATCAGAAGGAAATGGACATCAAGTGAGTTAAATATGAGTGTCACAGTGAAGAGTCTGAATACTTATTATCATGCGATATTTCAGTTTTTCTTGTTTAATAATTTAGAAAAAATATCTACATTTATGTTTTTTCCTTCAAGATGGGGTGCAGAGTGTACATTAATAAGAAATAAATGCAATGAAACAAAGAGTGAAAAATTGAAAGGATTAAAAATAGTACAATACTGTATTCATAAATTCAGGACAAAAATAGTAGTACTTTGCTTTGTGATCAAATATTCAGGTTAACAATAGTACTTCTTTGCTGTACCCATATATTCAGGATAACAATAGTAGACCTGTGCCGTGTGTCCATATATTCCGGATAACAATAGGAGTATTGTCCTGTGTGACCATATATACAGAATAACCATAGTAGTATTGTGCCGTGTGACCATATAATCAGGATAACAATAGTAGTAGTGTGCTGTGCCCATACATTCAGGATAACAATAGTAGTGCTAGACACAGGATAAGTACACAGTGATAAAGATACAGTATACAGGATAAGGCCCCTTGCACACAAACATGTGGGGGACCAATATCGATCCCTATAGACATCTATGGAACCATGCCACGATGCAGTGAGCACACGTTGTCTCACTGCACTGTCACCATGTATGGAAAAATATAGGTCATATATACAAATAGCGCTACTCATTTGTATAGCAGTACACTACCCATTGCGGCTCTCCCTACTCATCACAAACTCTTGCTATCCATTGTTCCCTGTAGCAGCAAATGACAAAGACTACTAGGTCAAAATGTTACACATGCATCACAAAAGTGGAATTACCTGTCTACTTCAAATAAGAATTCTATTTGCATCGAAGGAGTGCTTGTGCTTTACTCTTTACAATTTATTGGAGTGGGTATCCAAGCCCATGAAGCACCCACCCTACCAATGTGCAGCCGCACTTCTTTATGGTTAAAAATAACTGTTTCAAATGATTTAGATGATTTTCTGATGTTTTGTCAGGTAGTTCTTATTTAATCAACTGAAACACTTTAAATTTGCTTTAACAGTTATCTTTTTAAGTACATACCATGGGATTGTTTGCTTTACAGAGCCATTTTAAAGCACAAATGGTGTCTGGTGCTTTTAGAATGATTGAATGTATGATTGCCAATAATTTCTTCTAAAGCATTTCAGCTGATGTACAATAGTTGTCATACTATTTCCACTTCAGTGCATTTATGAAAGAAAAAAACACATATAAAGAAAGCACTTTATTTGTTTGAAAGAGACCGTTCACTAACTCCAGCAACTCCCACTAGTCCCATTGTTTTAAGCTCCTAATAGTTTAATTATGCTCTCAGGTGGCTTGTTGGGCTGAAGCAGATAGCCTGACACCCCCCTCCTAAAGTATAGAAGCTAATTAGTGAATTGGGACCCATATTAATCATCGATTTCTCAGGAATGGTAGAGGCTAGAAAGAACACTATGGCAAAATCAGTAGAGTGAATCCTACAGTATTAGCCTCCATGCCCATAGACATATGAATCCCCATACAGCCCTATGGATTTCTATGGGCTTATACACACAGCTATGGTTTTCTCAGACCCCTCTATGAGGTTCACCTGAGCAGGTCCTATTCTTGCCCCTTTTTGCTGCTCTTCCCTACCATTGAAGTCTATTCAAATGTGGAAATGCAGAGGTATCATTTGTTTGCTGTCCATTTTTGCAGATCAGTTGCTTGGTAACACAATCATGTGACACTCCATAGGGTTGGAAAAAACTGCTGACATAATTTGCCTGCCTTCCAGATATGGAAATATAACATACGCAGACATGCGCCTGAGAAACACTGAAAATATTGAAGATACATGTACCAAAAAAAATTGTACAGCCATGAATTGCGGGCAGAGGAAAAAAAATGTTAGTTTGCAGGTAGCCCAATAGAATGCAAAAATTTACAGATCCTCCGTAAAATTATGGCAAATTAAAGAAATGTCAATTTTTAACAAAACTATTTCTGCATGAAATAATAAAAGATAAAAAAAATAAAAAAATTAGATTTATTTTTACTGTATCATTTTTTTGCTGTTACAGATTTGATTTCTCATGGCGCGATGAACGGAGCTTAAATAAAAAGCAGGGAATTCTAGACATTTTGCAAGTGCACGTTACCCATGCCTCTTTCCAAAAAGCTTTATGGAAGGGACGTGGGCTCCCATGGCCTGAAATTTGAGTATAGTTAACAGTTTTATAAAATCATAGCAGAAATCTATGCCATTTGCTGGTGTAGATTTGAGGTTTTGCTAATGGTCAGGGACAAACCTAACTTATTTTAAATATTAGATCCCTCTCAATCTAGTGCAGTGAAGATTAAAGGGAACCTGTCATCAGGTTTTGACCTTTAAATCTAATGACAGGATCTGAAATGGTTTACCTCTTAAGTCCTGCGCTTGTGGACTCCTCTCGTCGATTGTGCCATGCCTAGCGATAGGTGGATGCCTCCCCACTTCTCACTGCACATGACACAAGCCAGGAGCCGAGTTTGCAGGTGCTGGACTTGCAATTTGAAAGAGGATGACATCAGCAGATATGGGGTGGACGGAGCTGCCACAGACTTTGACACAGTTATTCAGTGACTCAGCTGAGAATAAGAGATGGTTCCATGGTGTATGTGAGCATTCTGGCTGGGTGCCAGCTACTTTTAAAAATTGTATTTTGTGCGAATATAAGGTATAGATTTTTTAAATATAACAACTTTGTGACCCAAACAAGGGTTGATACACATAACATACATTATATGTATGCCTGTTCACTTTAGTAGTTGTTCAGATGCTTGTAATGATAGATACTGTAGAAGTAAAACTAAGCAACAATACTGCAGAGGTTAATTACCCTAGTAATTAAAAACCATCAAGTTATTTGGAAGCTGTCAGCTGGGATAAACTGTTTTATATCATCTCTACACTTGAATTAATTTAATGGGAAAGACTGTAGGTCAGTGTAATATTTCTTATTGCTTGTATTTTTCCTTGCTGCCATAGAAGTTGAGTACTGAGATAATTATAAGAACCTAGTTCCTGTGATGATGTATACAGCATTTAAAGAATAAAACATGCTGTTTGTGCATATACCAAAAAATGCTGTCAGGAGTGTCCATATATACTTCTCTAAATCAGCATAGACAAAACCAGAACCTACTAAAAAATGTCCAGAAACAGGTAACAGAGTTCAAAAGCGAGAGGCAGGTAACAGCACAAATACAAAGCCAAGTGTTCATAGATGGGCCAGAGATGCAAAGACAAACAAAGAAGTCTGTGTGAAGAGCTGTTTTATATAGTCCATAAAAATGCAAGAATTTGTATTGGAACCAAAAGCAAGATGTATGTTATTTGCAACTTGGTGTGCTTTTTCAGTGGTATTGGATTACAGTATATTCTCTGTTCTCCTTACCCAATTTGACTTTGACAACCTACTGGATTACACTCTTCTGCTTGCGCTGTGTTATGTTCATATGTTGTCTGACCAGCCGCTTGACTTCTGTTACTTGTAGTTTTATCCTGGTTTTGAATCTGCTATGTCTCTTATTCTGGTATTTGAACAGCCAAAGATTGGTGTGCAAAGATCGGCTCACAAAAATCACGACCAAATAATGTAATGCAACTAAACAAATAAAACCACACAACAAAAAGTGCATATACATGGGTCTGGTAGCAATAGCAAATCAGCATAACCCACACCTTCTCCATTCAAACATGCAAATATGCTAGTATACATGTGAAAGTAATGTAGGATAGTCATTTTTAATAAAATTATGTTGCATTACATTATTTGGTTGTGGTTCTTGTGAGCTGATCTTTGCACACTAATCTTTGTTTGGCTGTTCATAGACTATTCTTATGGTGTGGGCTCAGTACTATATGTACATATTTCCTTGTACCAAATGTCTTTTTACAAATCTTATCCTGGTATTAAACTTCTCTTGGCTGTTAGGAATTCCCAAATGTTGACCTGATATTGCTCCTCCCTATGTACAGTATGGTTTTACTGTTCACTCATTCATTGACTTCTCCGAGTCCATGGTTTAAGTATGAATACCTGTAGTGACTAGAAGTAAAATTTTGTCGGACAATTTTAAAGCATCTGAATGCCCAAATTCTACAATTATATTTGATGGAGAACCCCCTTTATGGCATTTTAGTAGTTACAAATTTAACATTGATTCTCTATGATTAACAATATTTCAAATTACTACTAGATTAAACATCAATTTTCTTTTGCAAATACAGTGCACAGTACACCCACTATCATAGATAGGTACTGAGTACATTGTAAATCTGCATCAGTGGATAGTAAAATTGATCGAGGAAAGTGGCTTGACATTTTATCTGTTGGGATACCCACAACATCTATTGCTTCACCATCTTGAACGTGTGTAATCTTCTATCACTTTCATACTTTTTTACATCATTGAAGGGCTATGTTTAATATTTGCCAATTAAACCTGATGCAAGTTTTCTCTGCAGTTGTACAACATCATTTAATGTCAACACTGAGAGAAATTATTGAATCTAAAGTATAAGCTCTAGAGAAAATTGCTGGCACAATGAGTATGTTCTGTCTTTATACTTGGATATGTATTCATGAAGAACATGAAATGAAATGTAAAGAGACTGTCCACAAATTTTGGAAATTCATCAAGATCCATAAAGAAAATGCCAACAAACCCCTGCACCATTTCACTGTTGCAGCACAGATGGCTTTCTTCTCTGGGTAGTGGTCATGTGGCATAACTTCAAGCTTTGCTGCTATTAGTAGCCATTTTGCATCACCGCAGAAATCTTTATGTACCAATATTATGTACAAACAAATCCCAAGCCTCTCTATAGGCCAGTGGTCTTGTGTTCAGTAACATAACATATAGTATCCCCCATAATGTGTGTCACACAACACTGAGATCTACAAGTCCAGTGTCAAAGAAGAGCATAACAACACTGTAACTGCAAATTAATTATATTGTGGGAGACAGGCAGATTTTAACAAGATATTGCATGCCTACACTCCAATAGCAAACATGTCATATTCAGGCTTATGTGGGAGTTTTTGAGAATGGTATTGACAGGTGTTCCCATGTCATCTGCTCATAAGGTATGGCTGAGGATGCACTGATGCATGTTTGTTTCATGTCTTTTGTTAGTCTGGACACAGTGTATTTCCTTTCCTAGCAGCCTTGATTGATTCACACCCCATCCTTCTGTCGCTTTCAAATACTATTTAGTTCTTCATCAGTTAATTCACTGTGATTGACAGGATCTCTCCCTACTCTCATTTTTGCCCTGTCAAATATAAGAAAACGTATCAAATCATCTGGATCTCATGTAAGGTTTTCTGGACTGGTGCTCTTTGATTTCTTAAGTCTTGTGCTTGGCTAGATGTGTTTTTTTCTGTCATCCATATTCTGGTATCTGCATTAAGCTTGTACTTTAGTACTGCTTTGTTCTCCTGGCTCTGCAATGTATTTGATTATTAACACACAGCTGGGAAGGGGTTTAGTCTCAGGGCCCACTCCGCTCCCAGACCCTGCATAGCACCAAGCCTACTGGGACCAGGTTTGCTTAAAGGGTTTGGCCACTTTTCAATAAATCTTTTCAATTAGACAGGCCTCTGCATCTATATGTACCTGTGTATTTACCTCCTGTGAGAGCTTCATTCTTTCCCTTTTTTCCACATGCTGCACTTTGCATCTCTACACAACTTCCTTTTTCTCACTCCTTTAGTCTGTCCGTAATGGCATCCTCCAGTGTGTTTTTTTTCTTTCAGTGTGTCTCACTGACAGACACACACAGGGTGGTGGGAAGGGGAGCAGCAGGATTAGTCATAATCTCCTAATACTGGTCCCTCCTATTTATCAGTGCAGAGACATGTAAACAAACATCTTAAAGAGTGCACAGAGAGTCTGCACACAGCAATAAAGGAGCATCAGGGATGATGAATGAATTGGTGAACATTCAGGCATTATAATTAAGCCAGTAAAGGCATATGGGGAATTTATGTAAAAGAGTGGTCAACCCCTTTAATCTGAGGACACCAAAATCCTCCTAATGTTACTTGAATGAGCACACATATGGATTAAAAGTGTTATATCAAACACGGTCTACTGCTACATTTCAGACTAAGTAACTAAATGCCCTGAGTGTTACTTGTAAGTTTTACAATTGAAATAACCATTGGACACTGTGTCTGAAATGTCTAGTTATCTCATCACATGTTGCACTATTGCACCTGTTTGGAAATGCAGTAGAGGAAAATGTTCTTTTATTCACACCCCACTTCATGCATAGTGGTTTCTTAATGGAAAAATGTATATTTTTTTTTCTAACTAAATATAAAAGAATCTGCACTGGTGGCTTTGGATTAAGTATGGACAAGGACAGTGGGCCCTAATTCTGAGCCCCCCAAACAATCCCTGCCTGCTTTCTAGGTCCACCCTATGGGCCAGTGGCCAGTAACTGGGTATCATTCCCTCCCTGCACCAAAGTGTAGACACATATCAAGACAGACAAACAAATAATACAAGGAGGCTAGACCAGGAATAGTCGAGGACATAGAATATATCAAAAAGTCAGAATAACACTTGTGAGACACTGAAGGGGTTAAATGTGGATGGGCGGTATGTTTCCCCTGGGTTTTCATACTATGCAAGGCCTTTGTGCTGAGTTTGTGTTGTCCAGCACCTTGGACAAAGGTGGTGGGAGCAGCCTAATCAGGCTGCATAAAGCTGCTGAGCAGAGCTGAGAGTGTTGGCTCTGAAAGGAGGCTGGAGAGCGCACACAGCCCTGACTTCTGTGCCTGGAGCAGCAACATTTTTTATGTTTTTAGTGGTGAGTTAAGAGAACTCTGTTTAGTTAGCACCGAGACGGGTAGGGTTTTGTTTATGTTTGATGCCTGAATGTGAAGGCTGTTTTATTTTATACCTGCTGCTGGAATAGACGCAGGCGAGACCTGTTTTGGACTGAATCTTGGTGTCACTGTCTTGAACTGTATCACGAATCTCCGCTACCAGAGTCTCTACTGGGCCAAATCTCCCACACACTAAATGGCAACCTTATCCAGGTGGAAAAGTTTCTACATTTCATTGGTAATTGTTCATTTTCAAGTCTCTCTAGAGATGCCAATTGGATTGAGATAAGGGCTTTGTCAAGAATGGTCATAGAGTAGTTCTGAAGCCACTGCCTTGTTAGCTTTGTTTTTAGGGTCATTTCCTTGTTGAAAAGTGAACCTTGTCCAGAGCAATCTGAACGAGGTTTCATCCAGGATATCTCTGCAATTGATCATATTCATCTTTTATTCATTTACAACCAGTCGTCCTGTCCCTTTATCTTAAAAACACACCCTTAGAATGATGCTTCCACCACCACCATGTTTCACTGTTGGAATTGTATTTGGCAGGTGATGAGCCTAGTTTTCTCCACACAAACTTGGATGGGTTTTCTCCCATCTCCCTAATGAATCTCTGGCATTCAGTCACAGGGAACCTTGATTGCTCTATATCTGTGCCTTGCCACAATTGTGTTTCTTAGTTCCATGGGCAGTTCCTTAGACCTCATGATTCTCATGTTCTCTGACATGCAATGTGATCTGTGAGTTCTTAATCAGAAAGGGCACACAGCTGTCTATAAAAGTCCAATGATCTTATTTAGACACAGCTGGACTCCAATGAAGGAGTAGAACCATCTCAAGTAGGATCAAAAGGAAATGGACAGCATGTAAGTTAAATATGAGTGTCACAGCAAATTTCAGTTTTTCTTGTTTAATAAATTAGCAAAAATATCTACATTTCTTTTTTGCTGTCATGATTGGGTACAGGGTGTAGATTAATGAGCAAAAGAATGTTTTGCTTCAATGAAACAAAGAATGGAAAAATTAAAGGGGTCCAAATACTTTCCGTTCCCTCTGTATGTGTTCCTCATACTTGGCTTATTCCTTAAATCGATGGTATTGTGGATGCACCAAACATATCTGTGCTGCTTTCACCTGATTTACAGCATGATCCCGATAATACAAGAACACTGTATGTGTCTTTGCTTGCTCTTGACTATTTTGTTCCCTGACTCCTGGCAAATGCATTCCTTGTCAGTTCAGTTCGGATCAGTTGCCAACCATACCAGGACTATTCTGAAAAGTAGTGGTCTGGTGATTCTCCTGCAGCAAAGTACTTATACATATACAGGAGTTAAATGATGAATACTGATGGGGCTACTCAAAAAATATCCTTAGAAGCATTAGTAAGCCTAACCCAGTGGGTGCCACAATGGGTCCACAACCTGCTGTCTGTGACAATTAGATAACCATGTAATATGACATACAGTTTCAGACTAATTTGCTGGGTAAAGTGCGTGAAAACATTGTACTTGTGACTTAATGACCTTAGAGACTGGATTGTTAGTCCCATTGTGTATCCTCATTTTGTGACTTCATTATTATATAACTGTGACTGCACTAACAATATTTATTATTTAAAGTAAAGCTAGCCCATTAAATGGGCATGTATTTTATGTCAGAATCCATTTAACTAATGGAAATTTGGAGGTTTAGAGGATGTTATCGCCCAAATTGCCACACATTGGCAAGCTTTCATTTTACCAGTGCACATTTTTTAAAGGGGGCTGTGATTGGTTGCCATGGGCAACTAGAAATATTCTGACTTTCAGACACTTGATAAATCTGCTCCATTGTTTCCCACTGGTCTATATTTTTTAACCCGTTCACGACCCGTGACGTAATAGTGGGTGTTCTCCCGCTGATCGCCGCCGGCAAAGCTGCCGGCGGCTTCAAAAAGGATTGTAGCTCCCCGTGACGTCATCGGGGAGCGGCGATCCGTCGCCATGGTAGCCTCGGGTCTCACGAAGACCCGAGGCTACTTTGGGTTAACCCATTCATTACAATGTGCTATCAGCATATTGTAATGTATGAGGAGTAAAATCCCCATATACTGCCATACTGTAGTATGGCAGCATATGATAGGATCGTACAGACAACCTAGAGTTAAAGTACCCTAGGGAGTCTGAAAAATAGTAAAAATAAAAATAAAAAAAAGTTTTAACAAAAAGTTATAATAAAAAAATCTAAAAACTCAAATCACCCCACTTTCCCTAGAACTGATATAAATATAAATAAACAGTAAAAATCACAAACACATTAGGTATTGCCGCCTCCAAAAATGCCCGATCTATCAAAATATACTAAAGGTTTTTCACTGCGTTTAACCCCGTAATGGAAAATCACGCCCAAAGTCGAAAATGCCACTTTTTTTGCCATTTTAAAATTTAAATTCTATAAAAAGTAATCAAAAGGTCGTACAGTCCTAAAAATGATAACATTGTAAATGTCATGAAAATTCACAAAAAAAGACACCACCCACCGCTCATAGTATAAAAAAGTTATTAGCGCCCGAAGATGGCAAAATCCCCCCAAAAAATTTTGTGCAGGGGGTTTTAATTTTTTTAAATGTATGAAAACATTATAAAACCTATATAAATTTGTTATCCCCGTAATTGTACCGACCCAAAGAATGAAGTAGAAAATGTCATTTGGCGTGGACAGTGAAAGCCGTAAGATCCAAGCCCACAAGAAAACGGCACAAATGTGTTTTTTTACCAATTTCACTGCATTTGGAATTTTTTTCCTGCTTCCCAGTACACGGCATGGAATAATAAATACCATCATTATAAAGTGCAATTTGTTACACAGAAAACAAGCCCTCACACAGCTCTGTACATGTAAAAATAAAAAAGTTATAGATTTTTGATCATGGGGAGTGAAAAATGAAAATGAAAAAACAAAAAAGGCCGAGGTCCTGAAAGGGTTAACACAGAAATCTCTCATTTTCTTCTATCTTCTCCTGCCAGCAATTCCCTTTTACACAAAGATTGAGATCCCCACTCATAAAGGAGGTGTCACTGACACTGTGACTAACACAATGAACACCTTCATGTTTATGTGCTAGATAGATAAAGAGAAAGACGTTTGTATCAGGCTTTGACACTGTTTATCACCATATATTCAGTGCAATATAACATTAGTGTCTACTTATCCTTAGGTTCTGTTATGAGATAATGTTTGTTCTACCTAGAATATCAGTCACTGATGCCAGTGAAAAGATTTATTGTGTAAAAAGATGACATGTGATGGATAGAAGCCTGCCAGCTATGCCTACAAGAATAGTGTTTCACAGAGAGATCATTTCAAGACTGATATTGATTGGTGTAAGATAGATGCATCTAAGAATGGTATTCTTTGGTGGATCATTAATCTTCATAGAGCCTCTCTATGCTTCCCCAAGTGTTTAGCTCTTGATACCAGGTGATAAATAAAATAGCACTTTTCTGTCACACACAGCTGTTTCTCTTGTAAAAGCCCAATATGTCAGAGCCATAAAAGTTTTAAGGTTTTTGAGGTTTTACTTTAGATTGTCGATGTGTAAGAGCTTGCGTGATAAAAATTCAGCTACGTTAATTATTACTGTTTCAGTGTGAGCGAAAACGCGCATCGGGGATGCAGTCATTCCCGGACATTGGAGTTCACCACATTCCTAAGGACTCGTCTTTCATTACAAATGCCCCCTACACTATTTCATGGCATCTTTTTGTCCGCACGATATTGATTACTAGACTATTTCTAAGCTGGTGGGCTATGCTATTACATATACTTCCAGTCCTTTCCTTTTTAATGAATCATTATTACATATCTCCAATTTATGTCCGGGCATGACTGCTTTTTGTCTGTGTTTTACCACTCCAGAACTGCATTTGTCTGTCATTTAAATATATTGTCTTTGTAACATCATGTGCAATAATTTGTATTTGTAATAATAACTTGTAATCACTAAATATGCTATGCTAAAAGAAACTGGTAACATAAATGGCTTCAGAAACTTAGACTCTATAAGGCTACAAGCAGAGACTAAAAGTTACATTTTAATATACGAAGTACAATGCACACATAAAAAATAAACTTGCCAGTTAAAAAGATTACAAAACAATAGACATACAAAACATACAAATAGTTACAAAAATAAACTACTATAAACTTACTAATGAAATAGCTCCAGTTATGTGTGCCATTGAGGTTCAGCAAAGGTTCCACGCACCCTATCCATGTGCAATGAATTCCCCAGAAGACTGACAAAAGAGGTCCCTTGGGCTCACTAATTTAAATCCAGTGGGTTTTTGCTCCTACCCCCTAACTGTCACTGAGAGGTGGAGCTTTGCGTAAGTTCCTCCCTTCAGCGAGGTACACTTTTGAAAATGATTTTGATGAAAACCTAATAAATTTTGATCGGAAGATATCACAACCACACCATTGCCTCCAATCATCGAGGTATCTTGCTACCTCTCACCCCATACCAAACTTGGGGTAGCTAGGCTTAAAATCATAGGTTATCTGTAATTTGACCCTGTTCCCACCCATCTTTAAATTTGGGACACAAATCCACCAAAACCCTTACCCTCTCCTGTAAATGGGGACTCATAACTCCCCTCACACACACATTGTTTTGTTGTTAAAGTGTGAACATTGGTGCTGGTCAGCATCTTACATGCCCTTTGAAGTCTCTATCTCCATCTGATTACCCACGTGGTGAATGGCTCCTAACAAGTGGACCCAATTCAGGAAAAATCAACAGCGCTCCATTGTAATCCACTGTAATCCAGTGTTCTCTTTATTCATCAGAAATACATGCAACATTTCGACACACGGTTTCTGTCAATGCTTGACAAATACAGAGTGTCGAAATGTTGCATGTATTTCTGATGAATAAAGAGAACACTTGATTCACTGGATTACAATGGAGTGCTCCTGCTTTTATCTCAATTGTATCTTCTCGGACCCATGCAACTGGGACCTTTGTGCTGGAGGCACCCATCACAAAGTAAGCAGGCCCAGATTGAGCAAATTCGGATGCTGTTTCAAACTTTGTTTTTCTGGACAGCATGTGGACCCCAGTCAATAAAAAAAAAGAAAAAGAGTAAAATGTAGAACTGGTGTTATTATCACAGACTGCAGTCGATCTGTACTTTGGAAAACACAATCAATCTGGAAATAATTAATGGGCAGCTACAGCACAGGGTCTGAGTTTAACCTGTCCATGTTGACTAGGGCATATGATTTTAAAGGCAATAACTCAGTTTTACCACCAAAACCATGTAACAATTGGAACGGTTTCAGACCCCAGACAATATATTCCTACCCAACATTTCACAGATCTTGGCATCACCAGGCTACTTTCCAAAGATAATTTGAGCTACAAATTGACAATCACTGTTTTGGCCTGTGATAAAATTGGCTTTTTCTATATATATCTATATGGGGATTCTTAAAAAGTTCATTAAAGATATTATTTCAAAGGAATCTATTTTTAATATAACTTTGCATAAATAAAGATGCTAATGCAAAATAAAATCAACATATTTTGTCAGAAGTGAATTCAGTACTTTGATAGAATGAAGCACTTGAAAAAAATAACTCCTGACAAAACAGAGGTAAATATAGAAAGTTGCACAGTGGCAAAAACATATTGAAGCTGGATTTTAATAAAACTATATTTCAAAAGCAATTAACACCTTATGAACAAGTGTTTTAATTGAAAAAAAAAATACCACAGCTTTGTAATTGTATTATTTTTTAATAAAAAGTTTCAGGAATATGCTTGTGTGAGTATAAAGTACCCATCTGCACATAGTAGGGGGCTAATTATTTTTACCAACCAGACATTCATATAGGAATGATGGTGATTAGAAATTGGACAGAGCGTGTTCCTTTGCTTCCCCATTACCAGTTATAAGAGTCTAATTTGATTGGTTTTCCTTGGAGAGTACTGTATGTTCACACAAACAAAAGCATTATAGTGCAATGAAATGTGCCAAGAAATTTCTCAACTTAATGCCATCTCCGATTGCTGCGGATGTGCTAGAGACTGGGAATTAACACCATACATCAGCACATACGAGAAAGCAAAGTAGAAGAAGGTAAATATAGTTCATTGGTTCATTAGTATACAAAGTGCAATAAAATGTATCTATCACCAGCAATGGAGAAATATTCTGTGTATATTACCATATTGCCAGTTTGATGTGTACATGAATTATATATAATGTTATATTATTATTTAGGAAGAAGCATTGCTGTTCAGTGTAATACAAGGCAGCGATGCAGGAAATGCGTCTGCTGATAACATAGTAGTTGCTTTGCTATTAAACATTTCATCATACAGCTAAAATATGGTATAAATACCTGGTAAGTACATAAACATTACAATTGACTGACAGCACAGCACAATCATTAACTGTAATTTAATCGCAATATACAATTCTCATGTTGATATATCATGTCTTCTATGCTAATTTTATAGAATACAAGACAGGAAAGTGTGGTTATGTTTTGTCAAACACTATATTTGCCTCTAAAATTTGTTGAAAAAAAGAGGCGATACGGGCGCCGCAATGTGTGAAAAACAATTAACAGTAAAAAAGTTGTTTGTTTTAGAGCTGGTGCTTCACCTTTCTAGGTTGTACGATCGGTACAAACACGTTTGAGCGCAGTCTGTGTTGATTTTTCGGCGGCCGTCTGGGTAACGAGGTGGGGAGTCTCCCACGTTAGGGTTATCAGTTGGTTGTGCGGTGTGTTCCAGGTTGGTCATCGGCGCCAAACTCCGTTGTAGTTATTATAACTACAATTAGTTTTATGTTACGCTGTGTAAAACGCGTTTCGAGCCTGTATAGGTCTTCATCAGTTTACATAAGCTTCAGAGAGGGGAGAACATATGTTTATAAAGGTAATTTTTGGCGCGAGATGCTATGCTCTGACGTCAAAGATTAAACATTAACATTGAGAATATGGTCATATCTAAATCATCCTGGGTTCTATGGTACACTTAAATACATTTGGTTCTATAAAATACAGTTCTATTAGTAATTTAATTAACGTAGTATAATAAAGTTGAGGAAAAGGGGATTTTATAAGTTACAGCAAGTAAAGATATATTAAAAGACGATGAATAAAAAATCCATAAAAACGAAAGATACAGTCAATGTGGTGTTTTTTTAAAAAGACCTGTGTTATAATGCGGTAGGTATTCTGCTGGCATTCTATAAGATAAATGACGTATTGGCTGGTACAGTTAACTGGGCTTTAAGTTGAAAGTTTCCATTGTGTTATTTGATCTGAAGGTGTCAGATTGTCTTAAAATTCTGCAAAAAGGCATTGGGATTTACCACATCTGGAGCTTCCTTTTTGCTGCTGATGTTGTCTGGTGTCGTATGTTAGGGATACTTGGGGCTAACAATTTTTATTGTGGGGGCCCTTTTGTCAAGGTCAGCGTTATATCGTCTGGAACTATTTTATTAATATGATCTGATTTTATGATCTTCCAGCTTTTGAGGATATTAGGATTTTGGCTGTCCTGGATAATATGTTGTGATGAATTTCAGTTCATTATTGTTTCGTGTTGTTTCTTTTGTTTTTCGGGTTTTTTGTTGGAGGCTTTTCGGCTTGTGTAATGTGGCTTACTCGTTTCACTGCATCTTTAACAATTTGCTTTGGATACTTTTTTTCTTTGAACCTTTTTCTAGGATCAAGCTTGGTCTTAAAGGTTGGAGGTCAGAACAGTTTCTCGCGTATCCGCCTAAACTGACTGTAAGGGATATTTGTAGCCATTTTTTGTGATGGTTACTAGATAGTTCAGATAGCTATTCACATCCACATCTTAAAGAACATTTTTGTGGTAAATTTGTTACCATCATGACCTATTATCGTCCAGAAATCAACGTGCTGTGTGCTATAGTTAAGAGTAAACTTAAGACCCAGGGGATTTTTATTTACTTCTGTGCAAAATTGATGAAGAAAGGGGTAATCACCATGCCAATAATAAACAGATCATCAATGAATTCTTCTATATAAAATGGAGTTTCCCCCAGTGTATGTTTGTGGTGTAAGGAACAAGTTTTCGAATATGTGCATGAAAAGTTGCAGCCAGATCTTGTGAGTGAGCTCTGCCGATTTGTGGCAGATAACTTATAAAAAAGCATTAGCAAAGCGAGTGTGTGAGTTGGGGCAGGGCCGCCGATAGGGCAGTACAACTGGTACGACCTATGGGGCCCGGACTCTAAGACACTAGGGGGGGGGGGGGCCCGGTGGGGGGTAATTGCGGAGGTAATAGTACGCAACTTCTGGCCCCGGCTCCTGAATGAGCCGGGGCAGAAGACTGCGGGTGTCGGCATATATTATAGCCGACACCTCCTCTAACACCGCGATCGGAGGATTTCTCCGATCGCGGGTGTTAACCCCAACACGCCGCGGTCGCGCTGACCGCGGCGTGTAGGGGCATTTAAACGGATTCGGACCCGCGCGCTACCGGGGGGGTCCGCTGGCTCTGATCGCAGCCCGGGGATGCGGTGCCCGGGCTGCGCGATCTTCTTCAGGGGGCCGGGTCCGTGCCTCTGGCAGGAACGGCTGGACAACTGAGCATGCGCAGATGCTGGTTCACATAATACAGTGTAATACATCTTTATAACGTATAGGTAAGAATAGCTTGACAAGTGTCAGTGGATCACTTGTTCAAGCTAACCTGTAAAAGTAAAAAAAAAAGTTAAAAACACTGATAACAAAATTTTTAATAAAATAATATTAAATAGAGTTAAAGTCCCCTAAACACAAACATTCCCTATACACATCTAATAAAGTAAAAATACTGAAAATCACCAAAACCCCCACATATTTGGTATCACCGCGTCCGTAAACAATCTGTACAATAAGTCAGAAACATTTTGGACCCGTCGGTGAACGCCCCGTAAAAACAAAACCCGAAAAACTCGCCAAAAAAGTACAATTCATAAAATCCCTTACAAAAATGTTCTAAAAGTGATCAAAAAAGTTATGTCCCAAAATGGTACCATGAAAAGAACAACTCAACAGTCAAAAAATAAGCCTAAACTAGCTCTGTCAACCAAAAATCTTAAAGGTTAAGTCCTCGAAAAGATGGCGATGCAGAAACAAATAGATTTCCTCTGTATTAGTTTTCTCAAGTAAAATGTAAAAATAAATGAAAACTATATAAATGAGGTATCGCGTATCGTAGTGATTATAGAATGAAAATATTATAGTATTGTTAGGTATGGTGTACGACCCCCAAAATATACAAAAAAAGAAACCCAAATTGACAAAATTTTCTTTTCCACCATACATTAAAGAGTTAATAAAATCTTCATCGAAAGCTATAGAACCACTTAAATGTAGTATTTGTAAAGTGCATCTCGGGCGCAAAAATAAGCCCTTTAATGTCCACAATTGCCAAAAAAATAAAGATGTATAGCCAATAAAAGTGACAATGCTAAATCTGCTCTGAATGGCGCAGAGCTCCCCCTCAATGCCCTGCGTGTGCCCATACAGCAGGTTACCACCACATATGGGGGATTGTTATACGCGGGAGAGTGGGGGATCAAATTTGAGGAGCGTTTGGAATTTTATCCACTGAGAATTTGTACATTTATGAAAAACACATAATTAGCCAAATAAAATGTAATTCGCAATTGCATTCCGATTTTGTTTTAACCCTGTAAACCAATTAAGGGTTAACAAACTTCATACAAAGTTGTTACGTACGTTGAGGGGTGTAGTTCTATAATGGAGTAATTATGGGGTTTTTTACTATTTAGGCCTCTCAAATGACTTTGAAAACTAGCAGGTCCCTCAATAGCAGGATTTAGCTTTTTTTGAGAAATGTGAAAAATTGCACGTGACGGTCAATAGTATGACTCCTATGGCAATTCTACCAGAAGAGGTGCACTTGTGTAGCAACAGGCCTCAAAACCTGTTTGGTGAAAGGTCAGCGCGGGGGCAGGAGGTTGTTCGGTTTTGGCGGGTGTGTTGGGCCCAGACACTTTTGCGTGTATGGGGCCCGAATTCCTGATGGCTGCCCTGCTTGGCGGCGAGGTGGCATTGATTGAAGTGTGGCAGGTTAAGTTTGACTTACGTTTAAGGAAGGAGTTACTTTGGATCCAGCAACAAATAGAAAGTGCATCTTACATTTTTATTTCCTGATATCATTGTGTGATTTTATTGCAACCAAGTAGATCTGAAGGTATTTACTTGATCATAATCGTATATGTGTGGGGGTATAGGGAGGCATTCACCTTGCTTTTAGACAGTATAGTCAAGGTGCTGGCTAATAAATAGTGGGTGTGTGGCTATCTAATTAGCAGCCTTTATATACTTTGTGGTCAGTTTGTTTGGTGGTTTGCAGCCAGATTCCTTGTGCAGTGAGCTCTGCGAATTTTTGTGGCAGATAACTTATAAAAAAGCATTAGCAAAGCGAGGTGTGTGAGCTTGGCGGCGAGTGTGCATTGGTCTGAAGTGGTGCAGTGTCTTAAGTGTGACTTACGTTAAGGAAGGAGTACTTTTTGGATCCAGCAACAAATAGATAAGTGCATCTACATTTTTATTTTCCTGATATTCATGTGTGATTTTATTGCAACCAAGGAGATCGGAAGGTATTTTACTTGCATAATCTGTATATTGTGTGGGGGGGGTAAGGGAGGCATTCACCTTGCTTATTTAGACAGTATAGTCACAGGTGCTGCCTAATAAATAGTGGGGTGTGGCTATCTAATTAGCAGCCTTATATACTTCTGTGGTCAGTTTGTTTGGTGTTGCAGCCAGATCTGTGCAGTGAGCTCTGCAGATTTTGTGTGAGAAAACTTATAAAAAAGCTTAGCAAAGAGAGGTGTGAGCTTGGCGGCGAGCGAGTGTGCATTGGCTGAAGTGTGTCGTGTCTTAAGTGTGACGTACGTTAAGGGACTTAAGGTTTGAGGGGCTTTGTAGCAGGTAACTCTGTGTTCTGTGTACTTTGACTCTAAATCTTCTTTCTGTGGCAAATTTCTATTGTTAATCCCATTAGAATAATGGACGCCATAAGTGGAATTGCACTACACGGTTGTACATCCTGTGCCATGTATGCTTTCCTGAACAGCCGTCGAGGGGGAATACCTGGCTGTGTGGGTTGCGTGAAAATTGCTCATCTGGAAGCCCAGATTCTGGATCTAAATGAGCAGATTTCAAGGTCTGGGCAATTGACAATATGGAGGAAGTTGACTGCTCCTGGAGCACAAACTTCTGGGGAAGATGGTGGGGGGTTGTGGGGAGGGAAGTATGGAGGGTGCAGAGTGAGGGGGCAGCTAGTTGGGTAAAGTGTTAGAAGGCGGGGGTAGAGGAAGGTTGTAGAGAGTTAGTCCTGATCTGGTGCACCCCAATAAGTTTGCCCAGGCTGGCGGATGCGGGGGATATCAGATGTGGGTAGCAATGCTGCAGAAGAAGATGTGGCACGCTAGCAACCAGAAAGGGAATGTTCTGCTCCAGTAAGAAGGGTAATGGGAGCACAGGCAATGTCAGACAGGTGGGTAGTGGGAGATTCGATTATTGGGGAACACACAGGGCAATGTGTCACAAGACCGGGCATACGAACAGTGTGTTGTTTGCCGGGTGCTGGGTTGGCTGGTGGTCGGCAGTGCGGATCGGGTTGATGGATACTGGGAGGGGTTGGGAGGAACCAGCGGTCATGGTCCACATTGGCATAATGACAAAGTAACAGGTAGGTGGAAGGTCCTTAAAATGATTTCAGAGATTTAGGCCAAAGCTCAGGGCCAAAGGACCTCAAGGTAATTTCTCCGAAATACTGCCTGTACCAACGTTGCCACAACCAGAAAGGCACGGGGAGATCAAGAGAGGTAATAAGTGGCTCAAAAGTTGGTTGTAGGAAGGAGGGGGTTGTGTCATGGGAGAAATGGGCTGACTTTTCTGGGGCTACAGGCTCCTTACAGTAGGGATGGGCTTCACCTCATAGGGAAGCGGTGGCTGCTCTTTAGGGGAAAAATGGCCAAGAAGGTTGGTAGGAGTGTTTAAACTAGAGACCTGGGGGGAGGGCAACTACACTTGTGCAGGTCAAATGACGGTTGTACATAGAGAGCTGGGAAGAGCCATAGTCCATGGGGGAGGAAGGGGGGCTGGAATGAGGATTGGGGAATAAGGACAAAAGGAATCTACGGACAGGGAAAACCATATGAAATGATGTACACAATAAATGACAGAGCCTCACAAACAAAATGGAGGAACTGGAACTTCGTGATGTTGGAACGGAAATATGATATAGCTGGGTATCCGCAGAATGGCTGGACAGTAGCTAGTCGACTGGCGTGTTAACAGAGATGGTTATAGTTTTTTAGGAAGGATGTATAATAAAAACGGGGGAGGGGTTGTTAATGGAACTCTCTGCCCTCAAGCCCGTCTGCGAAGATGACATCGTAACGCAAATGTGAGAGAGTCCTATGGGGTGGAGAGAAGAGGAGGAAAAATCAAAATAAAAATCTTACAAGGGGTTGTTATCAAGGCTCCAAAATATAATGGAAGGCAGCAAGAGAGAATTGCGAAATGAAAAATGGATGCGGCTTTCAAAGCATGTGAAGTATTATCATGGGGGATTCAATACCCAGATATTGACTGGGGGGAAGAAACTGCAGGTCCTTCAAAGGTACACGGTTCTGTCAACAACAAAAGACAATTACCTGTCGCAACAGTCCTGGAGCAACAAGAGGGGGGGCAATGCTGGACCCTTTATCCTTACAACAGACCTGATAGGGATCCAAAAGAACTACAGGTTGGGGGGAACCTGGGGGAATAGTGTCTAATATCATGATTTGTATTACGCTTTAAAGCAGTTAGGTAAGGGCAAACAACACTCTACAAACTTCAGGAGGGGCCATATTTCCATCAACCTAAGGAAGACCGTAAAGGCATAGACTGGGATAATGCTATCAAAGCACCAAAGCCCCCACAAAAATGGACTTTTCTCAATATATCTGAAAAGTCCGTGAGAAACCATATACTTATGGGAAAAGATAAAAGGCATAAAAAGGAAAAGAAAAAGCTATGTGGCTAACTAGTCTTGTAGGAAAGCAATAAGGGAGAAAGATATAAGGCGTTTAAGGTGCTTAAAACGTGAAGGGGGTGCGATGAGGCATTAAGATTATAGAGAGAAAAATTAAATCCTGTACAAAAACAGAATAAAGGGCGCAAAAATAGAGACTAAGAAAGATTATTGCCAGGGAAGAGAGCAAAAATAATCCCAAATTTTTTCAAGTATATTAAATGATAGAAACTAAACCCAGAGAGGGTGGTCCCCTTGGAAATCTAGAAATAACATGTGGGTTCATTGTAGGAAGGAGTGAGGGAAGGGCCAATCTACGAATGTCGATTCTCAACCTGTCTTTACCAGGGAAAATCCCCGTGGGAAAACACAATGAGGAATAAGGTAAAGTCTTTTTAAATGTCACAGTTAACCCGGAAGAGGTTACGGGCGCCCCCTCGCCAACAACATAAGATAGATAACATCACCTGGGCCAGAGGGCTACACCCCCGGGGTTTGCATGAATAGTGACGGATAGAACGACCGTTAGTTTTATATTTTGAGATGTCATTTTTCTGAGGACTGGTGTAGTTCCACAGGAATTGGCGCATAGCAAATGGGTACCAATATACAAAAAAGGATCCAATCGCGATCCTGGAAATTACAGACCCGTAAGTTCTAGCTGTGGTGGGGAATATTTGAGGGGTTATTAGAGATGCATCTGGAGTATCTCACTGTGTCACACCCTTTCATAACCCGCGTCAGCATGGCGTTAGGAGAGTCGGTACTGTCAGACTAATCTGATTGGTTTCGAGGAGGTAGTTTCAAGGACTGGATCTGGGGGATGCTGGGATGTGGTAATCTGGATTTTCAAGGCATTTTGACACCGTGCCAAATGAAAGGGTGGTATAAAACTGAGACTGCTGGGAATAGGAGAAAATCTGTGATATCGGGTAAGTAATTGGCTTAGTGATAGAAACAGAGGGTGGTCCATTAGGCACATTCTCAAGATTGGGTGTGATCGGACCCAGTGGCGGCCCAGGGGTCAGATATGCGGGCCACCTTTTTTATATTTTTATAATGACATTGGTCGAGTGGGTTACAAGTCAAGTTCAATATGTGTGCAGATGATACTAGTGTGTAAAGAATAATTACTGAGGTCGATCGTTTAGATTACAGAGGGGATTTGTGGAAGCTGGAGGGATGGGCCAGAGGAATGTTGATGAGGTTTAATGAGATAAATGTAAAGTTATGCACTTGGGCCATGGAACAAAAAGTATAATTCGGTCTAAACGGTCAAATACTAGTAACACTGAAGCTGACAAGGAACTGGGGGTGGGTAGGGGGGAGGGTAACGTAATTTACGGGACCAGAGCCAGGCGGTGAGGCGTAAAGCAAAGACAATAATGGGAGGTATCAAGAGAGCAATAATCTCATGATAAAGACAGAGGTCTGACCGGAAAATGACAGATGAAATTCTTGCCAGTACAGGTAGGAATGCAGGACCGCTTTCAGCGGGCGGGACTAGGAGGAGGTGATTGCTGCATGAAGCTTGCCTATAGAGTGGGCGAGGAGGTCTGGGTGATTGCTGCATGAAGCTTGCCTATAGAGTGGGCGAGGAGGTCTGGGGAAGAGGCAGTGCCTCTTTGAGCATGGTCCGGCGTTCCTATTTTACTTCACAGCAGTGTCTGCTAGCGTTATTGGGGGGTTCCGATAAAGCTAGCAGTGCAACACTCCTACATCGGAGGTAGCGCTAGGAGCTGCTTACTTTAGTAAGCAGCGCCTAGTGCTTTTTTATGGGTGACAGGTCCTCTTTAACAAGTAAAAAAAGCAAAAGACATTGATAAAGTCATGTTAAAGTTTGCACAAGTGCATATTTAACACATTAAGAGCATGTGTTATATGGCAGGTCTATAAACAGTGACCTTTCCAGTTTTTGTAAGTTCAATACAAAACTTAATCAAGTTTATTTAACGTGGTTTAATTATTCACTGTTATTCTATGATTAATTAATTTAATTCCCTAGGTTTTAATGAACTGCCTCTTGTCTATTTAGTTTTACATTCGCACGTTTGCTACTACATTTCTTTGATGTACGAGTTTAATCTATTTTTATTGTTAGGTTAGTCATACTGCCATGTGCATGTAGCAAATTACTCACCTTAAACTACATCTAAGCTTTTCTTATTCACTATTTTACTCCTTCCATGCATTTTGTTACTCATATTTTCATATACTTCTCCAGCAAATTTTGTAACTAATTTTTCTATTATTTCTAGATGAAGTGGTGAGGGTAATGGGGATTTAGTGCCAAGTTTGTTAGCCAGGTCATTTAGACAACTGGCAATTGCTGTAGCGTAGCTCTTGCGAGGACTATTTTACATTAGAAAGGTAAAATGGCAAGCATAATCATAATATTAATCTAGTGGGAGAGAAACATGCAAGGAGAGTGTTGGCTGAAGCTTGTATATGATTAAATACCTTACCAGAGATGCCCATTTTTTATATGTCTCAAAATACTGACATATTTACTTGTATTAAAATTATTAAATGAATTATTATATGACTTAGAAAGGTCATCTTTTCCTTATAATGGACGCCTTTATGTATTGTGTTTATAAAGCCTAATAAAAACAACTTTACTTTGATTGAGTGCTAGAAGGACAGTAGTAGCAGGCAATAAATACCAAACCAAGATAACCCAATCCTCAATGTAAAACTCCTACCACTATTAGAAACATGCAATACCAATGGAAGTGTATAGGATACCAAAATAACCAACTTAACAAGTACGTAATTCCAAACTTAATCCATGTAGAGCAATATATACCTTTATTTAATTAGTCATCAAAAACATGGTTAAAAACAGACTTAAAAATCGCACAAGGTGTGGCGGTGGTCACAAGTATTACAATACATAGTAAATACATTCCAAGTACTCAACAAACAATAATATGCACAAAAATAGGCTGTAAACAATTAAATTACCCACCAGGGTGTAGTATAAAGCCGCAAAACATATGAAAGGGTAAAGCTGACCACCGCCACAGCACCCCGACGCGCGTTTCGCCGTCGCTTCCTCTAGGGGGTGCAGTAGTAGCAGGCATTCCTAAAATATGTTCATACCTGATTGCAATTTCATCAGGAACTGGGAGGTGCGTCAACACGTTCAGGTTTTCAGATGCAGTTTTTGATGTCCAAACCAGGAGTGGATTGAAAAAAGAGGAGGAGTAGCATCTCTCAGTTATAGGAATTTACCCATTACTGTCATGGGTGCTCCTGTGACCGCCCTCCCGGGTGGCAGATGCACCCATGACAATTATGAACCACATCTATTTTTGTCTTCAAAAACTACATCAGAAAACCTGAACATGGGAAGGCAACTTTTTTTTTTTTATTTAACAGTTTTTTTATTTCAATTAAAATATTTTACACAATACTCATGTGAGCAATCCAGATATCGTAAACAATACTAGAAAAGGAAAGAAAAAGGAAAATCAACAATAGCCAACCATTAGATTTAAAAGGTTAACCTTAGGTCAGTAGTTACATAGATCAGTAGTCAGCATTATATCTATCATATACATCGTACATGTAGTCATTACAAAAAGGAGAACTCGTTCGGAGCCCAAGAAACAAAATTACAACAAATCATTAAATCGTGGGGGAGATGCCAGACAAGGATACATAAGGAAAGAGGGGAGGAGGAGAAAAAATGGAAGTCTCTCTATAAGCTGTGTCTGCTTCCCGGTCAATCATCTCTTTGGCTTACCATACCCGCCCAATATACATCCCATGGGGCCCAGATTTTTGAGAAAAGGTCTATTTTATCATCCATTGAGGCAGTCATAGATTCCATACTCCGGACCTCTCTCACTCTTGCCAAGAGGGACCCTCTGGTTGGCCGATTCGACCTCTTCCAGTGTTGTGCTATCAGGCACTTGGCTGCCGTAAGGATGTGTAAGGCTAACCTCATGGACAGCTTAGGTAGAGGCTGCGGCGGGGCTATGTTAAAGGGAACCTACCACCACAAACAATTACCTAAGTTAAGAATAGAAGGTAGTGTATTGCGATACCTTGTAGTAACTAGGAATGCAGCGTGAGAGTGAGGTTCCCCCAATGGACAACATGAGGAGATGCCCTTTTAGTGGCAACTCTTCAGCGTCCCCAGCACACTTTTTTTGTTAACTTTTTGACTAACTTGTGTGCAAATTTACTATTCGGCTACTGGGGCATGGGAGTAGCACGCATATCGATGGTTACACGAGGCGGCTACTCATAGACCCCGGGTTATCCTACTTTTCCTCCCCTCCTACCACCAATCTTTGGCGCGCGGTCACTCTCTCAAAAAAAGAAACGGCGCGGGCTCGCTCTTCTGTTCGCCATGCGATACGACCGAACGATGGTAGGTAGGAAGGGGAAAGAGGCTCCGGGGCGTTGGATTAGCCGTTCGTGTACCTCAGATGCGGCGCTACTCCACGGGCGCCCCAGTAACCGCATAAGTAAATTTGCATTACAGTTTAATAAAAGTTAAGACAAAAAAGTGGGGGGACGTGGAAGGATTAGCCCTTACAACCTCCTTAACGCTGAAGCACATTTTCACCTTCCGTGAGCACGGCCCATTTTTTTCAAATCTGCCCTTGTCACTACAAGTGTTATAACTTCAGAACGCTTAACATATCCAAGTATTTAAAATGTTGTCTCGTGCCACTTTGTACTACATGTTAGTTGAAAAGATTTGGTGGTAGTTTTGCATTTTGTATGAGAAACAGATATTGGTGAACTTTTAAGTTAAATTCTTGATTTTCGAACTTCAAATGTTCTACTTTTTCCATACAAGTCTAAACAAGCAAAATAAACATAATAACATAGCATTCACTAAATGGTCTAACTTTATGTGGCCATTTTTTTATGCATATCTAGTTTTTGTAGGATGTTATGGGTTTGGAAACGTTAGGTCGCGATTTTTTCACGTTTCCGATAAAAAACGCCAAAATTCTTGCTATTGAGGGATCCTGCGGTCAGGTTTCAAATCACTTTGAGAGGCCTACTAAAAGTAAAACCCCATAATTACCCCATTATAAAGAAACTACACCCCTCCAGTATGTGAACCACCTTGTGATATGGTATAACCCTTAATTGTTTTACCAGTGGTTTGGTTTAAGTTAAACAAAATCGGATTGCAATTTGAAGTAAAATTTTTTTTGGCTAAATGAGTGTGTTGTTTCAAAAATAGTACCAAATCTCAGTGGATTAAATCCAAAACGCTCCCCAAAATTTGGATACTCAACCTCCCGGCTGTCTAACAACTACCCATATGTGGCTGGTATCCCTGCTGTCTGGCAACGCCAGGCATCAAGGGAATAAGCGTGAGCCATTCGAGCAGGATATATGCATTGTCACTTTTATTTGGCATACATCTTTATGTTTGGCAATTTGGCACATATAAGGGCTTTATTTTTTTGTGCGACCATGAGTGCACTTTACAAATACCGACAAAGTTTTAGTGGTCCTATCCTTATTGATGAATATCGTTTTATTACTCTTGAATGTATGTGTGCAAATAAGAAAATTGTCATCAATGTTGGTTTACTTCTTTTGTATTTTTTGGGTGTCCGTACACCTGTCATTAGTCAACAATATTACTATTATCTTATTCTATAAGGTTCTATGATTACGGGATACCTCCCATTTATTACCAGGTTTTGTTCCATTTATTTTTACATTTTACTGGATACAACCTGAATATAGACGGAAATCTCATTTGTTTTGTCATCGCCATTTTCTCGAAGTACGTAACTTTCAGATTTTTTGGTTGACAGAGCTAGCTTGTAGGGCTTATTGTTGTAACGGTTGATTGTTTTTTCAGTGTACCGTTTTGGCGCACATAACTTTTTTGATCACTTTTAGAACATTTTTGTCGTGTGAGATTTTATAAAAATGTACATTTTTTGGCGTGTTTTTCGGGTTTTGTTTTTACCGGGGCGTCACCGAGCGGGTCCATAAAGTGTTTCTGAATTTGTCGGATGTTACGGACGCGGCGATGATCCCAAATATGTGGGATTTTTTTTGTCGATGTTGTTGTTTTTTTCACTTTATTTGCATGTATATAGGAATATTGTGTTGTATTTTATTTGTAGAATAGTTTTTATTTATGTTGTTAACTTTTCTTATTTACTTTTACAGGTTGCTTAACAATGTGATCCCGTAGACACTGTTCAGACATTCTCACATTACGACAGTGTAAATAAGATGTATACAACTGTGTTACATTGTGAACACACTGAGCATGCGCGCGAAGGCACGGAGCCGGCTCCTGGGAAGGGGAGATCGCGCAGCCTGGGCACCTCAGTCCCCGGGGCCTGCGATGACGGAGCCACGGACCACCGGTAAGCGCCGCGGGGGGTCCGGATCTGTCAAATTGTGGCCCCCCCCCATAACCGTCCGCGGTCAGCGCGACCGCGGGCGGTATAGTTAGCGGGTTAACACCCCTCGCGATCGGAGAAATCCCGATCTAGGGTGGGGGAGGTGTAAGAGGTCAAGTGTCAGCTATAATTATAGCCGGCACCGCACTTCTGCCCCGGCTCCGTTCAGAGCCTGGGCCAGAAGGCATGACGTAATAGTACGATTTTGCGGCGAACGCAACCTCCGCGATGCAGTTACTATTACGTCAAATGTTCGGGCAAGGGGGTAAAAGGGCTATATCCTCACGTTCGCACTTGATTCCACTACCCACCCAATCTACCTAGTTTAATAGTATAAATAGTATATAATCTTGTAATGTAACCCGGGACTGCCCTGTTTTAGGCTATACAGCATTATAAATTCTCATTTATCATTCACATAGGTATAGAATGATCAATAATATAATTATGCACTATATATTGGATGTGTAGCGAATTTATCTCTAATCTATTGAACTACTAACAATAAGCTGACACTTTCTGAGACATCCTAAAGGTCATTAGTTTGTTGCCAGTGAATACCAGATTTATGGAGAAGTGACTGCCTTTTCTTGAATATGAATAGAAGGATATCTTTTAATGACATGAGATGTCTATTCTGAGCATATTATATAAACTCTTCGTTAACACTCTTGTGTTATTTTTCCTCCGAAAATGTATTAGTAGGCTAGTCCAAAACTGAAACATTTTAGATGCCAATCATGATTTTAATAATGGAGTAAGAGATTACTACATAGCCACTCAGAAGTCTTGCAATCTTGTGTGCAGCAGCTGTCACGTATATTTTCTGGAGGGACAACTATACAATTCAAAAACTTAATGGGAAAACATATGTGTATTTGGGTAGTAACTTGGCTTATGTGATAAAACAGAGTGTGGTCATTAATGGTCAATTCTCAAATGGGTTGACCAGTGGAGTGCACAGGGGTCAGTATTGGGGCCAACTTCTTTTATATTTTTATTATTACCTTGAGGTTGGTTTACACAGTCACTTTTCAAAGTTTGCAATGAAACTACAGCTGTGTACAAGTAATTACATAGTGTGGTTGATAGTTACATTTAGAGGATGACGAACATGCTCGTCCGAGCCTTGATGCTCGTGTTCGAATACATTGCGTACTCGAACTGCTCGTTGCTCGGACGAATACTTTCGCCCCAGCTCGAGAAAATATGGCAGCTCCCGCCGTTTTTGCTTTTTGGGGGCGGAGCCAAACAGAGCCAATCACAACCAGGATACTCTCGCACTCCACCCAGCATGACGTTGTGACCCTTACAGCGTCGAGTAGCAGTGTTGGCTGCCAAGATCAGGTGCCCTGGGATTAGACTTCTAGCCGCTGCCCGCTTCAATGACGCTGCCTCGGATCATGTTCTGTGTCTGGATGCCGCTAGGGAGAGAGCTGCCTGCTGTCGGGACACGCGTTAGGGTGTCTAATTAGCTTATGTTAGTCAGAGTGATTCTCCAAGAAGAACCACGCCCTTCTTAGGGCGACAATACGTTCTACTTTTTTTTTTTTATTTGCATCTAGTACCATTTTGGTTAGGAATTAGCAGGGGGACTTGCTACCACGCGTTGTGTTTAGCTCTTAGTGGCACACATATCTCCACCTCAAACACCAAGTGGGAACTTTAGTATGGGTTGGATTTCAATTACGGCACAGTCTGATCCATTGTCCCTTTTTTATTTACGTTTGATTTTGTTTAATACCTCAGTGTCAGTCTCATCTGGACAGTGTAGTGGTGCTTGTGCAAGACGTTGGCTAGAAATAGCATAGGAGAATCCAAACGGCTTACGCCTACCGTACGTTATATATTTGATTTCTGGTTGATCTGCTGGTGGCTGTACTTGCTGCAGTGCATCTACTAGCCAATTTTGAGCAATTCGTAGTAGACTTGCGACAAGTGCTTGTGTTTGGCGCTAGTACGGCTCATATCCATTGCCAAGGACCGAAGTGGGAAAATTTAGTAGGGTGTTGGATTTCAATTAGGCACAGTCTTCCATTTTTGTTTTCCTTTTTTTTTTTACGTTTATTTTGTTTAATACTCAGTGTCATCTCATCTGGCATAGTCGTAGGTGCTTTCATACTGGCTAGAAAATAGCCATAGGATGAATCCACATGCTTAACGCCTAACAGTAGCGTTTAATATTTGATTTCTGGTTGATCTGCTGATTGGCTGTACTTGCGCGTGCCTCTACTATCCTTGTGAGCAATTTGTAGTGAGACTTGGCGACCAGGCTGTGTTTTGCGCTTAGTGACGCAAATATCCTTGCAGACCGAAGATTGGGAAAATTTAGTAGGTTTGGTTTCAATTAGGACAGTCTGCCTTTGGTCTTTTTATTTTACGTTACTTTTGTGTAATACCGCAGCGTCAGCTCATCTGGCATAGTATGTGCTTTCATACTTGGCTAGAAAATAGCCATAGGAAGAATCCAAACGGCTTAACGCCTACAGTAGCGTTATATATTTGGAATTTCTGGTTGACTCTGGTGCTGTACTTGCTGTCAGTGCATCTACTACCATTGGTTACAATTTTGTGTGATACTTGATTCGACCGTACTGTTGTTTTGCGCTTAGGACCACATATCCCTTTGCAAGACCAGAGTGGAAAATTTAGTAGGGTTGGATTTCATTAGTGCACAGTCCGCCATGTTTTCCTTTTTATTTTAAACGGTTATTTTTTTATAACTCAGTGTCATCTCAATCTGGCATAGTAGTGGTGCTTCATACTGGCTAGAAAATAGCCATAAGGAGAATCCAAAAACGGTGCTTACGCCCTACAGTTACGGTCGTCCGTATTTGATTTCTGGTTGATCTGGCTGTGGCTGTACTTGGCGGTGGAGTGCATCTACAGCCAATTTGTGGACTAATTTTTGTAGGAGACTGCGACGGCTGTGTTTTTGGTCTGCTTAGTGACGCACATATCCATT
Organism: Engystomops pustulosus; assembly: GCA_019512145.1. Lineage (NCBI taxonomy): Eukaryota > Metazoa > Chordata > Amphibia > Anura > Leptodactylidae > Engystomops > Engystomops pustulosus. The sequence continues at coordinate 71,503,933 of CM033642.1, forward strand.
GCAAAGACGGTGGCGTGGAAATTTAGTAGGGGTTTGTGAGTTCAATTAGGCCCGTTGTCTGCCATTTTCCTTTTTTATTTTACGTTCATTTGTTTAATAACTCATGTCATCTCATCTGCATAGTATCCGTGTGTGTGTTTCATACTGGCTAACACGAAAGTAAGCCATGGAGAATCCAAACGGACGTTACGCCTAGAGTAGCGTTATTATTTGTGGATTTCTGGATTTTCTGCTGGTGGGTCTGTACTTGCTGCCTTGCAAGCTACTAGCCATTGTGAGCAATTTGTAGGGACTGCGAGAACCGAGCTGTGTTGTACGTGCGCTTATGGACGCCACAATATGCCATTGGCAAAGAACCGAGTGGAAAATTAGTAGGGGGTTGGATTTCAATTTAGGCATCAGTCTGCCATTTTCCTTTTTTATTTTACGTTTATTTTGTGTTAATAACTCAGCGTCATCTCATCGGTTGGGCCTATTATGTGCTTCAGTACTGGCTATAAAATAGCCATAGTGAGAATCCAAACGGCTTACGCCTACAGTAGCGTTATATATTTGATTTTCTGGTTTGATCTTTGGTTGTCTTGTACTTGCTGCCGTGCATCTACTATCGCCGTTGGTGAGCAATTTGTAGTGAGACGTTGCGACCGCTGTGTTTTGCGCTTGATTACGCCATATCCATTGCAAGACCGAAGTGGGAAAATGTTAGTACATGGGTTGGATTTCAATTAGGGTCACAGTCCCTGCCATTTGAGTCCTTTTTTATTTTAGCGTTTATTTTGTTTAATACTCAGCGTCCATCTCATGCTGGCATAGTAGTAGGTGCCTCATATGACTTGCTAGAAAATAGCCATTAGGAAGAATCCAAACGCTTAGCGCGCTACAGTAGCCGTTATATATTTTTATTCTGGTTGACATCTGCTGGTTGCTGTACGTTGCTGCCGTGCATCATACTAGCCGCATTGTGAGCATGTTGTAGTGAGACTTTTGTCGTCCGCTGTGATGTTTGCGTGCTAGTGACGCACATATCCAGATGCAGACCGAGTGGGGAAAATTTAAGTAGGGGTTGGATTTCAACGTTAGGCACATCGTGCATGTTGGTCTTTTTATTTTAACGTTTATATTGGTTTAACAGTACTCTAGTGTCATCTTCGATCTGGCATATGTAGTGTGCTGTTCATGACTTGGCTAGAAATAGCCATGACATAGATAGCATTGTTGTTTGGGTTTAAATCGAAATGGAAAGTGTATCATGAATCAGGTCTTTGACCTCCACCCAAAACGGCTGGATGTTTACACAAGACCAGAAGATATGGTGTAAATCACCACCTGTCTCCTTGCAGCGCCAGCAAATGTCCTGAGTTTCTGGAAAAATCTGATGTAATTGCGCAGGTTTATGATACCAAAAATATAACAGCTTATACTGATTCTCCTTGTAAACAGCGCATGTCGATGATTTGGCTGCATAATGCTATATACGACACTAGGTCTCCTGCGTGATCGGGGATCCCACTATCCGTTCCCACCTGGCCATGTAAGAATGTGATACCGCCTCCGCTGGGTCAGGATGTAAAAGAATCAGATAGATGGTAGAGATGAGTCCTGAAGTGTGCGTGGTAGTTTTACATAGGTATTCAAAAGGGGTAGGCTTGGAGACTGTGTCGGAGCTTCCCAGGGTTTGCAATAAGTGACGAATTTGTAGGTAGTGATATTGGGAGGAGGATGGAATGTCAAATTTTTCCTGGAGGGTGCTAAAAGGAAGTATTGTCCTTGAACTGTGATCTACTACATCTGTGAAACGGAATAGGCATTTGGTATGCCAGGGTCTTATTACTGATCCCGGTATATTCTGGGGCATAAGTGGTGTATATAGGAATGACTGCATGGGAGAGCATTTTGAAATCAAAGGGAATCTAGAGCAGCAGTTTCGCCAGAGGTGTAAAGTAAAAGCGATTGGACCCAACATTGGGCCTTCTGGGAGTTGTGTCCATGGTGTCCATAAAAAAGCATTGGGATGGAATGGGACCAACCAAAGTTTCTCGATTTCCATCCACCTCGAGTTGGCCCACAATGTAGACCAAGCCGGGATTCGTCTGAGATGAACCGCCCAGTAATATTTAACTAGGTCTGGTACCCACAATCCGCCTTTAGATCTATGAGCAAGTAGAACAGACTTTGCCACCCTGTGACGTTTGTGGGCCCACACGAACCGAATGAAAGCACTCTGCATCGATCTTAAGGCTCCTAGAGGCACTGGAATAGGTAAGGATTCAAATAAGTAAAGTAGTTTAGGGAGGAAGGTCATTTTTATGGCCACAATCCTACCAAAGAGTGATATTGGAAGAGAATTCCACTTGTTAAGTAGCAACTGTATTTCTTTAAACAAATTCGGGAAGTTCTGGTCATAGATTGTGCTATAAGTCAGCGTAATATTCACCCCCAAATATTTAATAGCTGATGTCTGCCAACGAAACGTATAATTAGCTCGTAATAGGTCTGCCTCTTGTGATGTCATATTGAGCGGTAAAGCTTCAGTCTTGGTGGTGTTAACCTTGTACCCTGACAAGAGACCGTAATGGTTTAGACGGGCCTGAAGGTTTGGAAGGGACGTATGTGGTTGGGTCAGAGTAAGGAGGACATCGTCTGCAAATAGTGACAATTTGAGCTCTCTGCCCTTCACCATTACCCCCCGTATATTTGGGTCTTGGCGTATCATAGCTGCTAGGGGCTCTATACATAGTACAAACAAGAGGGGAGACAATGGACACCCCTGCCTGGTACCATTTTTAATGTTTATAGGGCTAGAAGAAGCGTGAGGGAATTTTATTGTCGCTGTAGGTTTATCGTAAAGACCTGCGATTACCTTCATTAACTGGCCCCGGAAACCTATGGCTTCCAGCGTTTTGAACATGAAGGACCAGTTCAGTCAGTCAAACGCTTTTTCCGCGTCTAAGCTCAATATGAGCGCACGTTCCTTCGAATAGTTTAGGACCTCTATTGATTCAATCGTCCTCCTAGTATTGTCCCCTCCTTAGCGACATGGAATAAATCCTACTTGATCCTTGTGGATCATGTGGGGGAGCAATCGGTTCGTTAAGATCTTTGTGTAAATCTTTAAGTCAGAGTTAAGGAGAGCGATTGGCCTATAGTTTGCACACTCTGTCGCGTCTTTTCCAGGCTTGGGGATTACTGTAATATAAGAATGAGTGAGAGTGGAAGGAAGAGATTCCCCTTCCAGAAGGGAGTTAAATAAGTGCGTCATATGGGGGAGTAAGGTTTGCAGGAATGTTCGATATGGGGGAGTAAGGTTTGCAGGAATGTTCGATAATAAAGGTATGTCAGGCCATCAGGCCCTGGTGCCTTTCTGTTGGGGAGTTCGTTGAGCACTTCCTCTATCTCCTCGGAGGTAATAGGAATGTTAAGGGACTCGACCACGTCCGTGGACAGTCTAGGGAGAGAGCAGGAGAGCAAAAACTCTTGTGTGGCTTTCTCTCTATCCTCTGCTGACAGTGATTGAGGAATAGGTAAAGCATAAAGTTTGGCATAATAGGCCTGGAATTGGTCAACAATTGCCTTTGGATCATGGATCATGGACCCTGAGGGTCCTTTGATAACATGTGGAGTTTGGCTCTCACGTCTCTCCCGGAGCTGCCTCGCGAGCAATGTGTGTGATTTATTTCCTTTAGAAGGCAACTTTAAAGTCAAGCTCTTCACGATTCGCATATTAATTTAATTTAAAACTTTTCAAAAAGTTTAAAATTTAGGCAAATATCCATTCCCTAACTGCTGTAGGGACATACAGTAGGAATGACCATTGTAGTTAGGCCAGTTTTCTGATAAACTAATGTCTCTTAAATGTCCCATTTGCACCAAATTTATGACTTTTTTGCAACTTTTGCAAACCTACTTCTCTTTTCAGTTTGGCTGAATACGCAGGAGGCGTATTTACACGGGTCCAGAGGACATGCAGCATAGGAAAATTGTGGAGGTTCATTTTGCTTCAATGTCATCATGCAGAGCAGCTCACTACAGAAAATGAGGTAGACCCTTTGGTTTGGGTGGCTAGATGTGCCTTACAGGCTCCCTTTAACAACTCATATGTCACATTTATCAAGCAGTCTATGACACTGTGATAAATCGGACATACAAAAAGCTACTTTTTTCTATCCACTTCTCACTGGTCATGAGCCAATAGTATTTCACTTGATAAATAATTGCTTAGGAACTCTAGAGTTTAGAATGTAGAATTGGCTCCGGCCAATAAAATGATACTTGATGGTCTTTGATAAACCCCACTTATTTACTAGGGTCACATAATGCTCAGCAATTATTTACATATTTACCATACAAACTTCTTCTTGGCACTGTGTATATAGTATATAAACAGTGTCATCATACAGACTTATTACAAAAAGAAAATGTATAAATAGTACAAGCAGTCCCCTACTTAAGAACACCTGATTTACATACGACCCCTAGTTACAAACGGACCTCTGGATTTTGGTAATTTACTGTACTTTAGTCCTAGGCTACAATAAACAGCTGTAACAGTTATCAGTGGTGCCTGTAATTAAGATTTATTGTTTATCCTGGTTCTTATGACAATCCAACATCCAAAAATTTTGACTGGGGTTACAATAATAAAGTATACGGTTCCGACTTACATACAAACTCAACTTAAGAACAAACCTACAGAACCTATCTTGTATGTAACCCGGGGACTGCCTGTATTAGGTATCAGCATTATAAATTGCTCAGTTATCATTCACATAGGTAATAGAATGATCAAATAATATAATTATGCACTATATACAGTAGATGTGTAGCTGAATTTATCTAATCTATTGAACTACTAACAATAAGCTGACACTTTATGAGAATCCTAAAGGTCAATTAGTTTGTTGCCAGTTAATTACCAGATTTATGGAGAAGATGTCACTTTTCTTGACATATGAATTAAAGGATATACTTTTAATGACCATGAGATGTCTATTCTGAAGCATAATTATATTAAACTCTTCGTTTAACACTCTTGTGTTATTTTTCCTGAAAATGTATTAATAAGGCTAGTCCAAAACTGAAACATTTTAGAATGCAAATCATGAATTTTAATAATGGAGTAAGAGATTTACTACATAGACACTCAGAAAGCTACTTGCAATCTTGTGTGCAGCAGCTGTCACGTATATTTTCTGGAGGGACAACTATACAATTAAAAAATTAATTGGGGAAAATATGTGTATTTGGGTAAGTAATTGGCTTAGTGATAGAAAAAAGAGTGTGGTCATTAATGGTCAATTCTCAGAATGGGTTGACCAGTGGAGTGCAACAGGGGTCAGTATTGGGGCAACTTCTTTTTAATATTTTTATTATTTACCTTGAAGTTGGTTTACACAGTCAAGTTTCAAAGTTTGCAGATGAAACTAAGCTGTGTAAAGTAATTAATAGTGTGGTTGATAGTTAAGCATTACAGAGAGATTTGTGGAAGCTTGAGGAGTCGGCAGAGAAATGGTTGATGGGGTTTAATGTAGATAAATGTAAAGTTATGCACTTGGGCCATGGAAACAAAAAGTATAATTACAGTATTTTTCAGACTATAAGGCGTACCGGATTATAAGGCACACCATCAATAAATGGCTGCTAAATTGTTTAGGTTCATATATAAGGCGAATGACCAGCAGGTGGCAGACCTGTGCACAGTTCAAGGCAGCTACTGTCTGTAAGTATGGTTCATATATAAGGCACACTGGATTATAAGGCGCACCTTTGATTTCTGAGAAAATCAAAGGATTTTTTGTGCGGCTTATAGTTCGAAAAATACAGTATGTTCTAAACAGTCAATTAATTAGTAAAACTGGAGCTGAAAAAGACTTGTAGGTATTGGTGGTTGTTAAACCTGAATGGGTAGTACGAGGATCTCTCCAAAGATCTTTTTATACCTAGTCCTGTGACCAGGACATGGGGGCGTCCTCTACGCCAAGAGGTGATTCTACCATCAGCATAGACAAAGGTTCTTTACTGTAAGAGCAGTGAGACTATGGAACTCTTTTGTTTCATTCTTAAAGGTTGGACTTATTGGACTTGCATCTTTTTCCAGCCTTATATACTATAATACTATGATACTATGATGTATGGACCTTGTTTTATACTACTGTAGGGTCACTTTATGGTCTGGAGCACACACAAAATGATATGTTACCTGGTGGTTAAATTGCACCAACTTACAGTCTCTACATAGTGGATAGAGTTGATTAAAAACCCAACCAAAACAGCAGAGTAAAATGATACCAATAAATTGCCTTTGCAATGTATGATTTTGGTGGATTTTAGGGTGGCTGGAATCACTATGGAATGTCTGTTATAAAGTGATAATTTTTACCATTTTTCCATACTAATATTCGCTGCACCGAAGCTGCAATGGATATGAGCATTCATCTTTGGGTGTGAGAATAAGATAGACAGGAAGAATAAACCCCCCCCCCCCCAGGGGAGATGGTGGGTGTAGAGACACGGACACATGTGACAACTGTTGCTGTAGTGCTCATCCTCTCAGATAGCATTCAAATAAAGTTTATTTATAATGGAATCCCGAGACTGCCCCCTCACAGCCGAAAAACATGACAGGCAATAACTGTGTTCAAATAAGTTTATCACAATAATATTGCATTCACAGCAAGTGCGAGGAGGGGACAGTACTGTATGTGGGCTGGTAGAGTTACTAGTGGAAGAGACGAACACATGTAATATAATATTGGAACATGTAGGAAGTTTTAGTGCTTTAATATGAAAAAAGGCCTTGACCCTAAAGGGGCTGTCCCAGCTTGATTGCGCCTACACTTATTCATCTAATGCAGTTTTTTGGATAAACACCGCTCGTCCTATTCAATAGGATGGTAATACCACCCTGGTGACTACGATGAGCTACTTTCACGCAAATAATCTTAGTATTTTTAGAAAGAGGCTAGAAATTAATTTCAGCGCTTTAACTAGTAACTTACTTCCAGATTATGTTAGTTTTCACTGATCCCATGTGAGGATAACTGGAATCAGAGCATATTGTCAAAATCTGTCTTGTGGCTTTCTGTGTTTATACAGATTAAAGCTGAATTAAATGATTACCTATTCTAGAGAGGCATGGAATAATTTAATTCTTTCCAAGTCTTTCATTTCTATGCAGAATCCAGTAACACTTTTACATTTTTTACTTGCAAAGTACAAATTGTAATAAACTGCTATTTTCAACAAGTTTGCAGAAATTATTCTTAACATTTGCTAAATTGCTTAAAATATTAAGACATAGCTAAAATTGCTCCATGATAATATTTGGAAATGCCAACATTTACTGATGTGGAATATATGGATTTCTGAAATAATTATATGCTGATAGTTTCTTCACAAAACACATTTGCAACATTTTCTCTAACATTATAAATTTGTTGAAAAATATTTCCTTCTGACTCCATAAAAACTTCCAACTACTGGAATGCATTTTACCAAGATTATATCAAACTGTTTAATATATTTCAAGTGCTGTGGAATTTGTTGATTGAATAATACTTATATGTTGCCTCTTTTAGGAACTTCTATTATATCACAATGCTGAGGGATCCTGTTTCCCGCTACCTGAGTGAGTGGAAACATGTCCAGAGAGGGGCAACTTGGAAGGCCTCACTTCATGTATGTGATGGACGAAGTCCTACACCAGATGAGTTGCCAACGTGTTATCTTGGGGACGACTGGTCTGGAGTCACATTACTGGAATTCATGGACTGCAACTACAACCTGGCTAACAACCGTCAAGTGCGGATGCTTGCTGACCTTAGTCTGGTTGGGTGTTACAACTTAACATTTATGAATGAAAGTGAGAGAAATGATATTCTTCTACAGAGTGCCAAGAATAATCTTAAAAACATGGCATTTTATGGCTTGACTGAATTTCAAAGAAAAACACAATATCTGTTTGAGAGAACATTCAATCTCAAGTTCATTTCTCCATTCACTCAATTTAACACTACTAGGGCCTCGAATGTAGACATTGATGAGTGGTCACGTGAACGTATAAAAGAACTTAACTATTTAGACATGCAATTGTATGAATATGCTAAGGACCTTTTTATACAACGCTTCCAGTATACCAGACAACTAGAGCATCAAAGAAAAAGAGAGAAGAGAAAGGAAGAAAGGAGGCTTCTTAGGGAACATAAAGCCCACCCATCTCACAAGGAAGAGAGGCCAACAGACATTGCTACTACTGAGGACTATAATAGTCAGGTAGCAAGATGGTGACATTCCCAACTTTTTTCAAAAGTAATAATAGACAAAATTACATGAATTTGTTATGAAGATTTTTTAAAAATCTTTTAAATATGAACTTTTGAAAGGGAAAGAACATCTTAATGTAAAACCATTTAATACAACAGGAAGTGGTGGAAGACTCCTATAGCCATTTCCTAAATATGTTGCACTTACTGTCAGTTTATTTGGTCTACGGAATGTCACCATTCAAAATAAGGATTATTCTTTGGACTTCTACAATTCCTTAATTTTGTGACATGGTCTTATTGTCATTTTCCATTACAGTTTTTTAGACATGAAATATCAAGATAAAATACACAGGTAGAATTGTGGAAATGTCAAATGGACTTCTGTGCGCTCTTCAAATGTTTGCTTGTTTCCTTTTTTGCAGTAGATTTTTCAATGTATACGATTCCAACTATTTTTAGGTGGTGTGATAAGATGAAAACTGATGTTGTGTTTCATGAAAAGAAAGTATGTGGATAATAAAACTATTTACATTAGTTATGATTTAGTCCATTCATTGATATTTTTGCTTCCAAAGAATCCCATTACAAAAGTAATAAAAGATAGTTTTATTTACTTATTATTGTATAATTTATTATACTTCTACTAAATTAGCAAAATGATTTATGATCACTAAGGTATTTGATACAAAAAAATGTCAATTATATATTTTGATTTCTTTTTATTCCCTCCTTATCCTAACCTTAATGTCCATTAATTAGAGATCCACTATTGTTGCTTATACAGAAAGTGTATCAAACAGTTCTTAGTTCTTTTTTCAGAACAATATGTACTTTTTGATAGCACAATTTTGGGTTTCTTATATCCCACTGATGAACTTACAGAAAGCATATCAAACAGTTCTCAGATTGTTTAGCCCCTTATCTCCACACTTGTTTTCCATATTAATGCCCAGGCCATTTTTCAGCAATGCCTCTACAAGCTATTACTTTTTTTTCAGAAAATGTTGTTTTTAATAGCACAATTTTGGGTTTCTTATATCCCACTGGTGAAATTTTATTAACCCTCTCTGTGCAGTTTATTTAAAAAACAATGCAAATCTGATGTTGTATTTTCCAATAAAAATGTTCTGCCTTTATCATTGAACCTAAATAACATAAAAAAGTTTTCTGTGGGTCAAAATGCATTTAGCGAAAATTATTTTCCTAAAATACTTTTGGCCAAAAGAAAAGTTTTTGCATAGCCACATTCCAAGATTCATAAATTTTGAAATCTTTTGTCAATTTGCCTGTGGGAGGGCTTATATTTAGTGAGCACGATTAATATAATTTTTTTGTGATGGATGATTACATTTTTTTATTGTAAGTGATAAATACTATCATAGCTTTATAGCCTGGATTGGTATGTGCATGGAGGTGCAAAATGTGTGCAATTTCACTTCTTTTGTAAAGGGGCAGGCAATTTTTGTTTGTTGTGGGGCTTTTTTAAAAAGTTTGTTTTTTTATACAAAACATTTTTTAACATTATTTTGCACCACAAGGTAACAGTGACATGATATCATTGATCATTTATATAATGCAAAGCACTGTTTATGTAGTGCAGTGCATTATATGTCCCTGATAGGTTCACATGAGAATAAGTACCTTTAATGACTTCCGTAAAAAGTCAATACAGGAGGGTAAAGGTGCATATTCATTAAGGCAGTGATGGCGAACCTATGGCACTGGTGCCAGAGGTGGCACTCAGAGCTCTTACTATGGGCACTCAGAGGATCGCCTTAGGACAGAGTTCACCAAACACTTCCAATCTTCCTGCAGTCCCAGGCTAATTAAGGGATGCTGCTCTCTCAGTGCTATTCGACACTTTGTTGGCTGTTTGCAACTGCAGGAAAAGTGAGGTTTTGACAGAACTGCATTATCTTTGGAGGTCATCATGTTGGACCCGACCATTGTTCCTTTACAGAGAAACCCTGGAGAGAAGCTACAATGATAATTTGAATTTGCCCTCCTTCTTTTAACTGGTGGCCTCAAACCGCCAATACAATTGAAAGATGTGAAAGAACAGGTAGCAATAAGTTACTGCTTAAAATTTCATGTTGGCACTTCACGGTAAATACATGGATTTTGGTTGTAGTTTGGGCACTCAGTCTCTAAAAGGTTCGCCATCACTGCATTAAGGGGTTAAAGAAAGCTAGGCATCCTACCCAACTTAACTTCTGATATACTGCATCAAAAAAGCCAAAAAGTTAAGGAATGACACGTTCGTGCCAGAGTAAGAATTGTAGGGGCTGTCATGATGGTAGAGACCTCTTAAGTGAATAATAAAGACTGAGAGACTTATAATAATGACAGTAGGCTACCTCAGTAGAAAAAGAAATACATCTGAGTGGTTGATTTAATAATTTAAAAATGTTTTATTAAGGAATACAACAGAAGAGTTTATATGATTGGGGCGCTTCTGGGAACCATAGTAAGTTGTTGTGGAGTGGCCAGCACTCCTATTCTTTAACAATCCATAATTTCAATGATCACTTTGTCATGCTTCATTTTCTATGTAGTAGTGCTCCATGTAACTGAACACTTGCTGGCTGGTATAATAACATATTACCCCTAATGGTTGTAGGGGTACAGTTTTTTTACCATAATCTACAGTGGGTGTTTTGTCAAACTGTAACTGTAAACTGTAATAGAAAATCTGTCTTTGTTGTTTATAAGAACTCATCACAACATAACTTTCATTTTGTACACTGATTAATAAAAAAAAATTACAGCTGCACCCTGATCGGTTGCTATTATGGGCAATAATAGCAATGCATAATAATAATAGTTTTCTTAAATCTCAGAGTAATTTTTTTTTTTGCAGAGGAATAAATTTATTTGCTGCAACAGACTGTAGTACATTTAAATGATCACTGAAGTCATACTTAAAAGCTGACACATAATATTTCTGATCCAAATATGGGACAGCTGGGTGGTGATGGAAAGGCCTCTATATTCAGCAGTGAAGATGAGAATACAGAGACAAAAAGCGCACAAGATTCAAGTGTATTTTATCAGACACAAAGTAAAGGAGATCTATGATAGGTCTCTCACTTTATAAAATAGAAGAAACAGGCACATCAGTCTCCAACATGAGTTGCTGTATGAGTCAGCCTCAAACCACAGTGGCACATTGCAAAAGCTCCAGGATTATGATTGTGCATAAATGTAGTAAAAACACAGAAAATATCTGTGTTCCATTTGCAACATAAAGAAAAGATTGTGTTTTTTTCTGTGAACAATCTGGACAGCAATTGGAGGTAGTAGCTTGTTTATTTCTGTACACTGACTTTTAAGGTGATTGCTCTGGACTTACACCTGTGCCGTAGCTCCCTCACCAGGACTGGAACTGCAACAATACAAAATTCTACATATAAAAAGACAGAAGGGTTTTCTGAGGAAAGAGCAGAGCAATATCTGTCAAATATACTTAAAATCAATTTTATTTGCACAATGCATACCTGACAAAGGCTTTTGGTGAAAGCCAAAACGCGTTGTGAAAATAAATTTCAATGTAAGTACAGGCGGTCCCCTACTTAAGGACACCCGACTTACAGACGACTCATAGTTACAGACGGACCCCTCTGCCCACTGTGACCTCTGGTGAAGCTCTCTGGATGCTTTAATATAGTCCCAGACTGCAATGATCAGCTGTAAGGTGTCTGTAATGAAGCTTTATTGATAATCCTTGGTCCCATTACATCTAAAATTTTGAAACTCCAATTGTCACTGGGACAAAAGAAAAAAATTTGTCTAGAACTTCAATGATAAAATATACAGTTTCGACTTACATACAAATTCAACTTAAGAACAAACCTCCGGACCCTATCTTGTACGTAACCCGGGGACTGCCTGTATATTTCACAGATATTGCTCCTCTCCTCTCTCAAAGCCCTTCTATGTTTTACCTACATTTTATTTCTGGATCAATTTCAATAAATAGAAGATATACTAAAATTGTCTAACGGTTTTATATATATATATATATATATATATATAGTTTTATAGTCTTATAGTACCCCAAATGATATAATATTTTTGCCTAGTTTAGCCTGAGACTTCCTATGATTGGAAGAATTTATAGCGCTAATACCATGCATCTTGCAGGCAAAGTCATATCTAATTTTAAGTCATTACATTATGAAATTATTTAAATTCGTATATGTGGGGTAAAAGAGGTTAGAATTCTAGTGGATTTTGATTAGTATACTGTATCCCAACAAGATAATTACATCCCCATCTGTACTTTCAATGAATATTATTTCCATTCCTACATATTTTATATTTCACCACACTAGGCACTTTTTGGTTTTATCATTCCATAAAACAGCAGACATTCTAAATGTGCAACAATTGTAAGGGACTTGCAATGCAAGTGATTCTGAGATTCATAAACATGAATATACAAGATATTGTTAAATAAATAGCAATTATATTAGCAATTTAATTTATTCAAGCTTTTAAGATACATATGTTCTCTGTTAATAATAATCAATAAGGAACACATATAATGGTCATTTCTTCTTGTGATAATGACATAGAAAGCGCTAGATCTTGTTTTCACTGATGACAATTACACCTCATTTAAATTTTGCTCATTCAAACTAAATTGATGTGCCTGGAGATGTAGCTAGGGGATGAAATCTGGGATTCTGTCAACATATTACTGGTTGTTTTAATGGAATTCAGTGAGTTCACCACTTACATCCAAGCAGGAGTAAATGGAATAAATCAGATAAACTCATCAAGCAATTACACTTCTGCTTCATATCCCATCACCCAAATGTAAAAAGCATTTTAATTTGTATCTGTAAGAAATTCTCTGGGCCATTGCTTTAATGCCACTGAAATACAGTGATGTGCCAAGTTATTTAGCATATTTTGGCTGTCACTAGGAAGTCACCAGACCAACTTATTTATATATATAGTAAAGCCCTAATGGTCAGTGACAAGTACAGGCAGTCCCCGGGTTACATACAAGATAGGGTCTGTAGGTTTGTTCTTAAGTTGAATTTGTATGTAAGTCGGAACTGTATATTTTATCATTGTAAAGCCAGAACTTTTTTGGTCTCTGTGACAATTGGATTTTAAAAATGTTGGGTTGTCATAAGAACCAGAATTAACAATAAAGCTTCATTACAGACACCTGTGACAACTGTTACAGCTGATCATTGTAGCCTGGGACTAAAGCACAATAAATTACCAATAATATCCAGTGGTCCGTTTGTAACTAGGGGTCGTATGTAAGTCGGGTGTTCTTAAGTAGGGGACTGCCTGTATATACACTATAAGACACCTATCTGTCCATGAGTTTAGATTTAGGTCTGACACAGGCATATTCAATGTCACTTGTTAATTAGTTCTGACAACTGCATAGCATTGCCCTGAAGCAGGGCAACATGGTGTGTTTCTACAGATGACGGACACAATCCGGTAAGTATTCCGTACATTTGAATTCCATAAGCCTTATTAAAGGGACAGTATGTTAAAACAAAAGAAATGTGTCTATTGTTTTTATTTTTGGCCTTCTATTAGTTTAAGCCATTTTTGATGGTTCAATGGTTGTTATGTTTTTTTCAAAGACCATTTGAAGATTGCAATCAAAAAGATATACAGGTGGTCCCCTACTTAAGAACACCCGACTTACAGACGACCCCTAGTTACAAACGGACCTCTGGATTTTGGTAATTTACTGTACTTTATCCTTAGGCTATAATAATCAGCTGTAACAGTTATAAATGATGTCTGCAATGAAGATTTATTATTACTCCTGGTTCTTATGACAACCCAACATTTTTAAAATACAATTGTGAGACACCCAAAAAATTTTGGCTGGGTTTACAATTATAAAGTATACAGTTCCAACTTACATACAAATTAAACTTAAGAACAAACCTACAGACCCTATCTTGTATGTAACCCGGGGACTGCCTGTAATTCCCTCCCCTTCTGCTGGAAAATGCAGTGATTTGCTGTTTTGTGAACACCTACTAGTAAAAGTTCATTTTCCCTAGTTATACAAAAAGGGAAATTAAGCACTACACAGTGTTCATTGTAATCAATTCTGTGCGTCTTACAGGACAGGGCAGGTCCTTTTCTTTTCAACTCACTAGAATGCTAAAAAATGGACCTATTGGGGCACATTTACTTACCCGGTCCTGTCGCAATCCAACCGCGAGTTCTCCGTCGAGGATTCAGGTCTTCTGGCGACTCATTAAGGCAGTGCGCCCGATGTCCACCAGGTGTCGCTGCTGCGCCGAGGTCCACTAGAGTTCGCCGGAGTTCACCATCATATCAAGGGTGCCTGGGTAAGCGCGTGTCAGGCGACAGCTTTTTTTTAAAAAAAATACTGCGTTTTTTTCCGAATCCGTTGGGTTTTTTCCGATGACCACACCCCCAATTTCCGTAGCATGCATGCCGGCGCCGATGTGCCACAATCCGATCGCGTGTGCCAAAAACCTGGGGCAATTCAGGGAAAAATGGCACAAATCGGTAATAATCGGGAAACCCGACTAAAAATAGCGATTCGGCCCCTTAGTAAATCACCGCCATTGTCTGCTTTTAAGACCGAGACAGCACATTTAAAGGCAGAATTGTAAAAATGGCTGCACTACATTGGAGGACATGTATCTTTCTTTCTGCTAGCTGAATTATCTGATTTTAGTCGGATTTTGTTGTTTTTGCGACTTTTCCCTGTGACTTTTGCTGTTGTTTTACAAGTACCCTTTGGTCTGCACCTTGTGTATTGTGCCTTATGTATCTTTATTTCCAGATGTTCTGTGCAACTTTTCACTTATGTATCACTTTTTTTTCCTTATTTTTGCGACTTTTTAGGTGCAAATCTGGTCGAGGGCAGGTGCAAAGGAATTATTTTTTTTCATGGACCCTGTTTTAACATGTGAATTGGAATTATGTCACATGTTTTAAATGTTTAAAATGTTGCACATTTACCATTTTTTTTCAAATTCATAAATTTTTACATTTACATTTTTTTTTTAAATGTATTGGTTACTTCTGAAGGTGAGGTCATACGTGACGATTTGAAAGACATTACAACTGCTGTGGAGGGTTGATTTGCCTACTTACATTACTGTTAACATTTCTGTTTACAAAATGCAATGTAAATGTCATGTTAACACCTGTGTTAACACCATGTTAACAAGTGCGTTAATAATGCATTAACATGTGTATTTAATCTATAAACTATGGGATGGATTACAAGACAAGAAAAGTTGAGGAAGGGTAGTGGGATCTAAGGAAGGAAGAGCAGGGAAGAGTATGGGTTACGGGTGAGGGGAAGAGGGTTGCATTATGGAAGCGTTTCCTGTCCCATGCCTGCACTCTTGGTTCGCGAAGGTCGTCGCCTGCGGAGAGCCAATCACGTAAAGCAGCTGGAAGCTGGAAGCCTATCCAAAAGGACCATATTGCATGGAATTGTTCGTATGTGCCCTCATCACTTGCCCTTAGCTCCTCAATGTGCCTGATTAAGTCTAATGCTTCTATCCATTGTAATCTGGTAGGTAATTTGGTTGATTATGGACACAAGAAAGTGGCGTAATAGGACATGGACATAAGCGCCAGCTTAGGAGTTGGTTTGATCTTTCCCAAGCAAATATTGTTATAGAGATCAAAGATGGCCTGCCAGAGTTCCTGTACAGGTCTGCATTCCCACCGTGTGGAGCAAAGAGCCCAACCTGTTGCCACAGCACCAGCAAGCATCTGAGACATTTTGTCCAGCCTTACTGTTGTTCTGTACCATTGGGTCAGGATTTTGTAGCTAAGTTCATGCATGCGACAAGACATTGACGATTTATGTGTCAAAATCAGCTCCTTCTGCCATAGTACATGGGTAGATGATTAGTTATGGTCCCCTTCCCAGGCACTTGCACATTTGAGAAGGGAGTGCGCCATACCCACTTGCGTTGATATGGAATAGACCAAGGAGATCGCATGAGGAGGTGTGGAAGAAGAGAGGTAGATATCTTTGAATGGAGAGTTAGTCAGTAAACGTTCTATCGTTCCCAGTGAGGAAACGTAGTTACAGATTTGAAAGTATAAGAGCCATCTGGACGGTGGAACGCCAAGTAGAGCTGTCACTTCGGCCAAATTCCTGTGTCTGTTATGATGTCTCTTAGTCTGGGCAGGTGTGAGGTGTTTGTATGCAACGATGCATAAAGTCCTGTAATGTCAGTGTTTCCAAGTAGTGGTATAAGCGAGCCGGGGATGTTTATTAGTCCTGAGGTGTGCACGAATTTGCGCAATGAGATTAGGCCAAGTGTCATAAGTGTTGAGAGGTGTGTGTTGGAGGATTGTTTGGGCCACCAGAATGCTTCCAAAGCTTGTGTGGGATTATAGTTCAGTTCCATTCCCTACCAAAGTTTCGATGATTGTTTATGGAAGATATCTAGGATGTAGGTGGCTATTGTTGCCTTGTAGTAACTGAAAAGTCAGGGAGCCCCGTTCCACCATCAAGTTTGTTTAGTATTAGGGTTGCATGTGTGATGCGGGGTTGGGAGTAATGGCAGACAAAGCTTTGGGTCATACGTTGGAGTTTGTGGAAATAAGACCTAGGAAGCCGTATGGGAGTGGTTTGGAATAGATATAGGATTTAAATTCTCTCAGAATTTCGTGTAGTGTTGTTTTAGGTGACGTGATATATAACAGCAAATCATCCGGGAATAAGGACGGTTTACTGGTGAGAGAATTTAAACAGTCAGGTGATCTCAGGAAAAGGTTCAGGGGACTGGGCTATGAAGACAAAATTCTGTATCCCAATTTAAGCAAAAAGATTCCATTGAGGGCAGAAGAAATAAGGTTTGAAATAAATGAGGCACAGCAGGCTCCAACATTGGTGGAATGGTGAACATGCTTATGAATTACATTAATGATGCAGAGGGTCCTTCATCAGATTACATTTAGACAATCAAAAAGAGTTGTCCATTTACTGCTCCCAGAGAACATGCCTTGATCGCTGATTGAAGGGCTGTTTTAAATTTGGAGAAGGGTGTGTAGTGTTCCCTTGGTAGAAACCACAAAAATGTTTCACAGCAATTTCACAGGGGCCTACTACCACATCAGTTACATTAAAAACTAAAAAAGTAATGGAGTACTGCTTAAAGTGTAACCGTCATTTCAAAAAACTTTTGATATGTTGTAGGGCAATTTTGCTATTGGATTAGTTACCCAAATCTTGCTCCTTCCTCTTGTATTCTGCAGACTTCCCCTAGATGTCAGCAATCTCACATATGTCTGTTGCTTAGCTCATCCCGTCTTCAGAAAGAAGCTGAGACTATGGAGGAGAGACACGCCCCCTTCTCTCTCCCTCCAATCAGCTGATTACCTCATGTCTCACTGCTGCAGCACACGGTCATGTGCAGGGAGAAGCCCTCACTAATGTATTAACCAAACACCTACACTTATCTCTCCTCAGCTTCCCCTACACTTGTGTATACACAAATAATCCACACTAACAGAAACTGCAGCCCCCCCCCCCCCTCCCCCATCACCTCACACAAGGAAGTGGCAGGAGACAATCTCCAAGCTCTTCCCTCATGTGCTGTGCTGAAATGTTACTTAGATAGATAGGTACATAGATAGATACATAGATAGATAGACAGGTAGATAGATACATAGATAGATAGACAGGTAGATAGATGATAGATAGATAGATAGATAGATAGATAGATAGATAGATAGGAGATAGATAGATAGATAGATATGATATAGATAGGATATACATAGATGGCTAGGAGATAAAAAGATATTAGTTAGAGGATAGATATGAGTAGATAATGGACAGATAGATAGATAGATAGATAGATATGGGCTAGGTAGATAGATATGAGATAGATAGCTATGCTCTCATTGGTCAGCAGCAGGATGATGTGACAGGAGGCAGGTCCTCCCCCTCCATCTTGCTGATTGTAGTTTTTTTGAGAGCTGGAAACCCTGGTTACTATGGGCCAAAAGAGGTACTAAATGAAGAACGAGATGCAAAATACTTTGAGGAATAATTCCCAGGGACACCTGGAGCAGAATTTTGTATTTTAGTTTTTTTTTTGGGGTTAGACTGACGGTTACACTCTAAAGCTAACTGCAAATGTGGGATATGTGGGGAAAACAAAGAGATAACTCAATGACAGATAATCAGTGACCCTTTGGGTGACATTTTCACATAAACCAGTCATATAGGAGTAATGACAAAGTCCTGAGGTTTGGGGGAATAAAGAAATTGGGATAAAAGAATCCAACAATCAAAGACCAAATGGATTTATAAGTTATATCAAACAAAGTATATATCGCCATTGGATAGGGTAGTATAGCAAGGCACAGAAAGTCGGCACCAGATATGTCAAATTAAATACCTGTGTACTGATGTCACTAGCTGCATCATGTCATGTCATGGGGGGGGTGGTACCACATGACTACATCAGTTGAAGAGTAGGAGACAACTACCTCTTTAACCGGCTGAGTCAAGCAGAATCACTACTATTTAACCAGTAAGATAAAATCATGTAACAATTATATTAACACAAGAATAGAAGTTGTCAAACTAACCTGATCTGCTTCTATGAAGAGGTGAGCATATGCCTGGATGGAGGAGCAGCTGTGGATATTGTGTTCTTGGACTTTGCAAAGGCATTTGACACTGTCCCTCATGGATGCCTGATGGGTAAAATTAGGCCTATTGCTTTGGCAGAAATCATTTGCAATTGGATTGAAAACTGGCAGAAGGATCGTATCCAGAGAGTTGCGATGAATGATTCCTACTCGGAATGGTCACCAGTTATGAGTGTTGTACCCCAGGGTTTTGTGCTTGGCCCACTTCTATTTAATATATTTATTAATGATATAGAGGTAGCAATTAATAGTATGGTGTCTATTTTTTCAGATGACACCAAGCTGTGTAGTGTAATACAGTCTATGGAGGATGTTCATAGGCTGCAGGGTGACTTGGACAAACTGAATGTTTCGTCATCCACTTGGAAAATGAGGTTTAATGTGGATAAATGTAAGGTTATGCACCTGGGGACTAATAATCCAAAGGCAAAATATGTCCTTGGGGGAGCAAATCTGGGAGAGTCTCTTGTTGAGAAGGACCTGGGGGTACTAGTGCATCATAAATTGAATGACAGCATGCAATGTCAATCAGCTACCTCTAAAGCCAGTAGGATCTTGTCATGTATCAAAAGTGGTATGGACTCTCGTGATAGGGATGTAATATTACCACTGTACAAGGCAATGGTTCGGCCTCACCTGGAATATGCTGTCCAGTTCTGGGCACCGGTCCATAAAAAGGATGCCCTGGAGCTGGAGAGGGTTCAACGTAAAAGCCACAAAAATGATAAGGGGTATGGAGGGTCTTAGTTATGAGGAAAGATTAAAACAACTAGATTTATTTAGTCTGGAACAGAGACGACTACGAGGTGACATGATTAATTTATTTAAAGTGTAACCGTCATTCTGAGCAAAATAAAATACATAATTCTGCTCCAGGTGTCCCTGGGAATCATTCCTCAAAGTATTTTGCCTCTCGGTCCTCATTTAGTACCTCTTTTGGCCCATAGCAACCAGGGTTTCCAGCTCTCAAAAAAACTACAATCAGCAAGATGGAGGGGCGGAGCCTGCCCCTGTCACCTCATCACAAGCGCCTGCTGCTGATCAATGAGACCAGAGCTATCTATCTATCTATCTATCTATCTATCTATCAATGCATATCCTATTTATTTATCTATCTCTCCTAACTATCTCATATCTATCTATCTGTTTATACCCTATCTATATCATATCTATCTCATATCTATCTAGCTATGTACCTATCTAAGTAATACTTCTGCACAGCACATGACAGGATAGCTTGGAGACTTGGAGATTGTCTCCTGCCATTTCCTGTGGAGTGTGAGGTGTAGGGGAATGCAGTTTCTGTCTGTGTGGATTATTTGTTATAAACAAGTGTAGGGAAAGCTGAGGGAGAGATAAGTGTTAGGTGTTTGATCACTACATTAGTCAGGGCTTCTGCCTGCACATGACAGTGCTGGAGTAGTGACTCATGAGTGCTGCAGCACTGATCTATGACATAATCAGCTTTTTGCAGGGAGAGAGATGTGGGCGTGTCTCCTCCTCCGTAGTCTCAGCTTCTTTCTGAAGATGGAATGTCCATAGTAACAGACATATGAGAGATTACTGACATCTAGGGGAAGTCTGCAGAATACAAGAGGAAGGAGCAAGATTCGGGTAACTAATCCAATTCCAAAAGTGCTTAAAATTACCTGCCCTACAACATATGAAAAGTTTTTTGAAATGATGGTTACACTTTAATCGGTTAAGGACTGGGCCCTTTCCTGTTTTTTCATGTCCATTTTCACTCCCCACCTTCAAAAATCTATAACTTTTTTATTTTTACACGTAAAGAGCTGTGTGATGGCTTGTTTTCTGCGTAACAAATTGCACTTCATAGAGATGGTATTAAATATTCCATGGCATGTACTCGGAAGCGGGAAAAAAAATTCCGAATGCAGTGAAAATGGTGAAAAAACGCCCACCTTGACCGCCCGCCGCCGTGAATACACGGCGGGCGGTCGCGAACTGGTTAAATATATGAATGGTCCATACAAAAAATATGGTGATAAGTTGTTTCAGATTAAATCAAATCAAAAGACAAGGGGGCACTGTCTCCGTTTGGAAAAATCAAGGTTTAATCACCAGAGGCGACAGGGCTTTTTTACTATGAGAACTGTAAATCTGTGGAATAGCCTGCCTCAGTAGTGCCTTTTTACACCTAAATAACATTGATGGTTATGTTATATAGAATTGCTTCCCCTAAATCCCTTCTTCATGCAATCCCTTCCCTTCCTTGGTTGAACTTGATGGACAAGTGTGTTTTTTCAACCGTATAAACTATGAAACTGTGATACTATGAAACTATGAAGAAAACACTATTGTCTTATTATCACTTAAATGGCTCCTAACTAGAAGGTCTTTTATAGTAGGGTTTCTCCTAAAAGCTACCATAGGTCTGTTTGCTGTTATCTTCCTCAATTCAATTCCTGTAGGAATATTTTTCTCATTGTGATCAAAATTGAAAGTAAAAGTGAACCTTCTTTTCCTGTACAGGAGTGTTTTTCCTTCCAGTGTTGATGCTTTCTAATATGCTCTTGTTATTATCTCATTTGGGTATTCCCTTGGCCTCAGTCTATCTCTTTGTTCTGTTGCCTGCCGCTGAAACAATTCTTCGGTACGTTTATCTGTTTAAGACAAACAAATTGACCATATGGTAAAGCTTTTTTCACATGTTCGGGGTGGGCACTATCATAGAGGAGCAGTGAACAAATAGTTGGTAATTGTTGGTTTGTGGAAACTGCATACCTGGATGTGGTTTGTTGTGGCGCTTAATTGAACATATAAAAAATTAAGATGTTTATCCATGAACTTACTTGTGAAGTACATATTCATCTTATTGCCTTCATTTAAGAAAGCTACAAATTCTTCAAATTCTCTTTCAGATCCAGGCCAGGCCATGAACACATCGTCTATGTACCTTAAATAAGTATGGATATACTTGATTACTGGACTTATTGGGGGAGATTTATCATTAGGCCGGCAGATAGTTCTATGTCTGCCTTTAGAGCTCCGTTGCTTTTCAGATTTATTAAAATGGCATTGGTCCTTTAATAAATCTCTCTGGGATTTTTTTTAAATATTCACAAAATAATCCCACGTAGAGTAAAATAATTGCAACAGCACATACTCCAGGAGGATAGTGGAGTGACCTTCCAACCTTTTTGGAATTATCTTTAAAAGATCACAAGTCATAAATCTGGCTTTGCACGGCGTATGCTTAAGCCACTATTTGGGTGCGAGTGGCGCAAAAAGGCCCTTGTGATTTTTGAAAAAAGAATTGCAAAAAACCCCTTTATGATTTTTTTTGCCACTATTTTATGCCAAAAAGTCAGGCTCCCCATTGAAGGAAAATAAATATACAAATGCATGTAAGGCACCTGAGATTACAGAGATATGTCCGACAGAATTTGCAGGAGACAATTGTTTCAGATTTTGTCCCCCTTGCCTGCTTGTTCATCTATTGACATTTTTTATGAACAAGTCTGTAGAGATGTAAAAACATTGAATTATGCAGCAGCTGACCAAAATTTGTCTACTGAAGAATGGAAAGCGCTGCAGTGGGTTAAAAAATAAGACTCCCTTTTCATAAAACCAGCCGAGAAGGGAGGTAACATGTGGTAATGTCAGAGGAATATTATATGGAAGAAGCTGAGAGACAGCTTATTTGAGGTACATCGACAATGTGTTTATGGCCTGCTCTGGATCTGAAAGAGAATTTGAAGAATTTGTAGCTTTCTTAAATGAAGCCAATAAGATGAATATGCGCTTCACATGTAAGTACGGGGATTAACATCTTGAGTTTTTAGATGTTCAACTAAGCGCCACAACAAACCCCATCCAGGTATGCAGTTTCCACAACCAACAACTATAAATTCTTTGCTCCACTATGATAGTGCCCACCTTGAAAATCGTGTGTCGTCAACTTTATGTGCCTTGCTGTAACCTCCCTGTCCTATGGTGATATATATGAAATAAAGAAGATTTTCTTGGTGAGTGCCGCCTATTTTTGTCTCTTTATGTTGCAAATGCATTTATAAGTTATATATAAGTTCTAACTAACATTACCTACTGCACTCTCCCTTCTAGTACCCCTCATAGAGAACCTTAACCAAGTCCCCAACATATCTGCTCTCAATCTTGCATCCATTAAATCACAAAAGTACTAGTGCTAACACTTTATAAACTAATAGAAAACAGTACAGCACATTTTAGCTCTTTTTAAGGGCTACATTTACATGACAAAGTTCTTTAGTGCTTAGTTGAGCAAGCTTTTTAGTATAACTTGTTGTAAATGTGACATACAGCCAGGTACCAACTTCTGGCTGCATTTTTGAGAAAAAGTAACTTATTCTCCACTTACAAATGCCTCCAATACACTAATATTCTTCAGTTTTCCAGCTACAACAGCCTTCTACAAAGATTTGTTTTGGGTCCAAGTCAATATCACACTGTTCCTGAATCGCTCGGTTCTTAATAAACGAGGCCTTGTATGGTCAGATCGGCTAGTATTGTAAGTTCATTGACAATTGTGATTTTAAGTATGATTCATTCCATTCCAAAATTTTACATTTGAAATATGCAGAAATTAGGCAGAAGTGCTTTAGGGCACTGGTAGAGCACCTCAGGGTGCTAGCAGCTATAAAACAACCCCTCCTTCCACCACCCTCTACATTGCCACTCCATCCAGCACCTTCTTTCATCATTCACCATTTAGTTATGTCACTCCTGGATCTAGTAAGCTCTTGCTCATTTGCAGAAGACTATGCACCTACACACAAGAAAAAGAGATGCTTGTGAATCTCTCCCAAAGTGCTTCAGCCTTATTTGCATGTTTCAAAGTTAACTTTCCATATGGATCATCTGGACACTAAAAACTAAGCTGAGGGTGGCATATGTCGGTAACCTTACACAAAACTGCATTTAGTAACATTAATTGCATGGATTTTGGCTATTGTTACGGAACCTTTGTGACTTCCTGGATATTGAGTCACTTGCCTTACCCTAACCCCCTCTCCCCCTGCTTAGTTTGTCT
The DNA here is from genome assembly GCA_019512145.1 of Engystomops pustulosus. Classification (NCBI taxonomy): domain Eukaryota; kingdom Metazoa; phylum Chordata; class Amphibia; order Anura; family Leptodactylidae; genus Engystomops; species Engystomops pustulosus. The sequence continues at coordinate 71,527,882 of CM033642.1, forward strand.
GATTGTTGTATATTAGTGACTTTAGTAGGGAGATGCCTAGACTGGTTTCTTGCACCATTTCAACCCAGGAGACAGCACCCCATAGCTTTATTTACCATGTGAATTTTTAATGAATTATAACGGTTTCTGATATGCCTTTGATTTGCTGTTATTTATTTATTTTCTTAGAATGTAAGAGGTGAAGAAGAAACGGAAGATAAGATGTAGTATAATGGTGGATAGAGATGAGTGGATCCGATGATCAGGTTTGGCGTTCAGGTTTGGTCGCCTCACCAAGACATTTTCCTCAATTTGCTGGACCATTGGGTCCACTCATCTCTAGTAGTCAGCCACTTCAGCCAGGAGGAACAATATGTTATGCCTCTTGACCCACACACCCGTATTTGGATTTCTTCTGCTCTGCAGGTGCCCGATCACTAGTAGAGCACACAGAAATTCTTTTAGCTTGTGCAGGAATATTGATTCCTTTGCATTTCTGCACCAAGTGGAACACTTTTGTACATATAAACTAGTTTTTTGAACATGTGGACATATTATTGCTTGGCAGTATCTAAATCATAGAATTAAACAATCTAATGGTAATGCCAGGCTGAAGTCATATTGGCAGCAATTAACTTCCATTTATAAAACTCTCTCAATTATAATTATTCATATACATTATCTTCCCCTTGATCTCTGGGCAGGTCACATCCTGAGACAAAGCATCCCTCCCTTATGCAGTTACTATTATTCTCATGCTTACAAGTTCCTGTGCAACACTCAACATAAATTGTACCTTGCTGCTCTCTGCTGGTCTTAAAATGTTAGAACAAGGAATTCACATAAAGTAGTTTGAAATAATAATACTCAATATAAATCTTTAAATAGATGGATAGACATGAAGCACAGATGGTATTGCCGCACCACTTAACTGTTTAACAATTTGTTTTATTTAGGATGTTTCCTTTCAATTGTTTTCAAAATTTCTGTACAAGTCACCATAATTGCAGCACAGGGCTTGGATGAGGGGTTTGCTATTCAATTTTGGAACAAATTATATTTATTCAGTGTGTAAGTAAGATGCTTTCACAAAAATTGGACCAATGTTCAGCAGGGTGCTCAAACTATTTTACCAAAAGACTTTTTACCCATATCCCAACATTTAAATTTTTGACTTTTATAGGAATATCATTAAAACACTAATAGAGTGGGATAATGACCGGGAAAGTACCCCCCTATATAAGTAGTCTCCAAATTCCCTCCCCAATCAATAGATAGTTATAGAATACTGCAAAATATGATTATTATATTCAAAGGAGGTAACACTCAAGAAATAGTCATTTAGAGACATGCAATCATTCACATAACAAAACAATAATCATGTATCAAGGGAATCTTGAGACCGCAAATGTTATTCGCTTTTGGTTTTAGGTTTTTCTTTACATTGACTTTCACTTTGGATTGTAACAGATGCATATAGAATACGCAAATCGACTAACAGAATGGATATGGGTTTCAATAATACTGCCTAGTTTGACAAACTTTTCACATAGGCATCACATAGATCCATTAACCTACAAAACATGGAAAAATAATTTTTCCCTTATAGAGTTTCCAGCCGCATAATCAAGTGGACGCTGGTTCGGCATACTCTTATTCAAACCTATTTAAATTATGCATCCAGAATTTTTAAATGGCACACACAAATGCATTTATCGAAATAAGCAATTCTTTATTAAGCCACTAGATGGCATACAATTACCTGAGTTAAGAACACAAACACAAAGACATCCATATTAAAGTTTATAAAATAACATCCATATCCGAGTTTAAAAAATAACTTAGGGCCGGGTTGGAGCGGGCTATTTAAAAAAAAAATAAATGTGTACTCACCTCCTCTGTTGCTCCTGATGTCCCATGCCATGGTCCGTCTGATCCGTGCACCTGTTTGTTTACAGGGGTACCGAAGCAACGCACAGGGAGCTTCCGGCCGCCGAGGTGGCCGGCCATGCCCATCCGTTGCTATCTCTCAGCATTGTAGGATGCTGGGAGATGGTGTTGGATGGAAGCTTCCTGTGTGTCCCTGTAAACAAAACAACCCACAGATCAGACGCCGGACGAGGTAAGTACACATTTATATTTTTTAAATAGCCCACCTGCCCGGCCCTAAGTTATTTCTTAAACTCAGATAACCCCTTTAAAAAAAATCCAACCTTCTTTCTCTCTATATCTATCGCAAACTACAAACAAATACATTATATAAAAAACACCAATAACTATCATACAGTATCTCGCTCTATTCCTAAAACCTTTTTTCCCAATGAAAATTGACTCCATAAATAATGGATTATCATCGTGTTTCTATTTGATTGTATAGACCACCACGGAATAATGCCATTATCTAGACCAATGCATAACTGTCAACTATTGGACAAAAAAGAGGTACAAAAAGTCCCACTTTTTTTCCTAAACTATGCCCACCCCTAAATATAGTATAGTATTGACCTAAATTGCCCCACAAAGAAAAATGTCCCCTTACTGTGGCCCAATTTTTTTTACCTTTTGCTCTTTAGTGCGACTAGGTGAGGGACTTCTTGATCTTTTTTTGTCTTTGTCACGACGGTGGGAATCCTTCTCTCTACCTCCATCTTTCTTTCTATCTTTTTGATCTCCCTATCATGAGATTTAGACCGGGAGCAGGATTGGCTGCGAGATCATCTTCTTTCCCTTGACCGATGTCTCTTCCTGTCCTTCGAAGGAGAAGATTTCCTATCACGATCCCTCTCACCAGAACGAGACCTGGAGCGCTTGCGACGTTTGTCAGTCGTTTCTCCAGCCATCTCTCCCCTCGGTATACGCCGCTCTGATCACTTATTACGTTATCCCTCCATTCTCAGTGTGCCGCCATGATTCCCTGGCTGCCGCGCTGCATGCTGGGATGCATGCTGCATCCTGTCGCCCAACCACAAATTCAGTGGTTTGCAATAATGCAATTCAGCAACATATAATGCTCCCTCTTTAATTTTATCTTCCCTTTAATTTTGTTCCCCGCTTTAATTTATCTCCCCATACTTTTAAAGCCCCAGTTTTCTGTACGCCTACCCTACCTCTTCTTCCCATAATGTGTCCCTTCTCTTCCTTCCCTTCGCATTGTGGCCCTGCCTTCAATTCCCTTCATATTGTGGCCACTGTCCTCTATCCTACCATATATTGTGGACTCCTTTCCTCCATCCCCCTCATATTGTGGCTGCCTGCTTGCCATTCCTTTCATTTTGTCGCCTTCCATCCATCTTCCTCCTTATATTGTGGCCTCCACCCCCTCATATTTTGGCCTCCTCTCCTACATCCTCCCTCATATTGTGCCCCCCTGTCCTCCATCTCACTCATATTGTGGCCTGCTGTTCTCAATCTCCCTCATACTGTGGCCTCCTGTCCTCCATCCTCCCTCATATTGTGGCCCCCTGTCCTCCATCCTCCCTCATTTTGTGGCCTCCTGTCCTACATCCTCCCTCATATTGTGGCCCCCTGACCTCCATCCTCCCTCATTTTGTGGCTCCCTGTTCTCCATCCCTCCCTTATTGTGACCGCTGTCCTTTATCCTCCTCATAGTGTGGCCTTCTCTGCTACATCTTACTCATATTGTGGCCTCCTATCCTTCATCCTCTCGCATATTGTGGCCTCCTGTCCTACATCCTCCCTCATATTGTGGCCTCCAGTTCCTCAATCTCTCTTAAGTTGTCATCTCCTGTTCTCCATCCCCCTCTCTCAATTATAATTACTGTATATATTCAAGTACAAGCCGAGCTGAGACCCCTAAATTTAACACCAAAAAATGGAAAAACCTATTGACTTGAGTATAAGCCGAGAGTGGGAAATGCATTGATCACAGCCCCCCAGTATACAGCCAGCCCACTGTAGCATGTAGCCTGCCAGCCCCCTGTAGTATATAACCAGCCCCTGTAGTATATAGCCTGCCAGCTCCTGTAGTATATATCCTGCCAGCCCACTGTAGGTTATAGCCTGCCAGCCCCCTGTAGTGTAGAGCCTGCTAGCCCCCAGTAGTATAGAGCCTGCCAGCCCCGTCTAGTATAGAGCCTGCCAGCCCCGTCTAGTAAACAGCCTGCCAGGCCCCACTAGTATATAGCCTGCCAGCCCCCTCTAGTATATAGCCTGACTGCCATAAATTATATTTATTCAGTATGTAAGTAAGATGCTTTCACAAAAATTGGACCAATGTTTAGCAGGGTGCTCAAACTATTTTACCAAAATAGGCCTTCAACCTCCCTCATGTTCTTGTCTCCTGTCCTCCTTCCCCCTCATATTGTGTCATCCTTTCCTCCCTGTCTTCCCCTGTTCCTTGGTATTAATAAAAAAAACTTTGTTACTTACTGTTTCTCTCATTCCCCAAGGCAGTCCTGCTTTTTTAATTCCAGGGCTCGGATATGATGGAGGAAGCGGCCGGGCCAACCAGGGGAGGAGTGACATCCTTAAATCTGCTTAAGAGCAAAAAAAGATGTGTAGAGGCAGCAAGAGCTGATCCCACCTCCTGGTCCCAAAACCTTGGCTGCTCTGCAGTTCTAGCGTGTCAGGGCTGGGACCAGAAGGTTGGACGCATCAGGACATTCTCCCAACCGCTGGGAGCTAGGCCAATGGAAGGTCAACATCTGCAAAGAGTTTGTATGTTCTCTCTGTATTTGCGTGCATTTCCTCCGGGTCCTCCGGTTTCCTCCCACACTCCAAAACATACTGGTAGGTTGTTTAGATTGTGAGCCCCATGGGGACAGGGACCAATTTGTCATGCTTTGTGCAGCCTGCGTAATCTGTAGGCGCTATATAAATATTTGTCAGGAGTGAGGTTCGGTGGATCCTCTACACCATCGAGGGAGGTGATACTAGCTGACACCTGGGACCGGAATCTAAGTGGCACCTGGTCTTCACCAGAGCCGTCACAAAGCAGGATGGTCTTGCTGCGGCGGGGTACCACCAGGTCGTTCCACAAGTGCGACTTGTCCACAGGTACCTTAGCAGGAGACAGTCTCGTGGTCAAGTTCAGGCTCAGGGTCAGGGCAGGCGGCAGAGATGCAAGGTCAAGTTCAATCCACGGTCACCAACGGGAGGTCCAGGTAAATGGGAATGGGTATATAGGAACGGAACTGGAAAACACGGGAGCACGGGAACAGGAACGCAGGAACACAGGAACAGGAACGTAGGAACGCAGGAACACGTGAACAGGAACACACAGGTACCCAGGAATACTCAGGAATATCGCAGGGGAGCTTTCTCAATGGCATAGGCTCAAAGATTCAGCAGGGAACATAGGAAGGGGCTGAGATTTATCAGGGAAGACAGCCAATTAGAGGTGCACTGGTCCTTTTAATTTTACAGAGGTGGCGCACACGTGCCCTAGGACACGGGAGTGCGCACGCCAGAGCGAAGAGATCGTGGTGATCGCCGCTGCAGTTAAGTTTAGAAGATGGGGCACAAGGAGGTACACGGGTGCGCCTGTGACCCGGGATATGTGTCACAGGGGCACCCATGACAGTACCCCCCCTTCGGCCTCCCCCTTTTTGGACTGGAGGAACCTTTGCAGAAGAGCACGATCCAGGATGTTGTCCTCAGGCTCCCAAGGCCTCTCCTCCGGCACAATCCTTTCCAGTCAACAAGAACGAACCGCTTCCCTCTGACTGACTTCATACCCAGAACCTCTTTCACCTCATAGATGAGAAGTCCAGTTTAACCTGTAGTTGACCGCACAGAGGGCGCCAGAAACGGGAAACAAACTGGACCCCACGGTCCAAGACAATGTGCACGGGAAGTCCATGAAGCCGGAAGATGTGCAGGAAAAACATGCTTGCCGACGGCAGACCTGGCAGAGCAACAAAGTGGGACATCTTAGAGAATCGATCCTTTACCACCCAGAATACTGTAATACTGGAAGAAGATGGGAGATCCGTAATAAAGTCCAGGGATATGTGACTCCATGGGCAACTGGGTATCGGCAACGGAGACTTGCTACAGGCACAGGAAGCACAGGAACCCTCAAAATCTCAAACGTCCTTCACCAGATCTGGCCACCAGTAGTAACGAGATATGAGGGCAACAGATCTCTGCACCCCAGGGTGCCCAGCCACACGAGAGCAATGTCCACAAGTTGATATCCTCTTCCGAGAGCAGGTCAGACAAAGATCTTGCCAGGAGGGAGCTGCCTTAGGTCTATAGGCATTGCAGCAACCAGGCATTCAGAAAGAACGATATGACGAGGAGCCGATTCTTCCCCAACAACATCAGAGGCAGGAGAGAGGGCATCACCTTTGACTGCTAAATCATGTAGGGGATGGTATGGCCCCTGGTAGTAATGCCAACACGTCAGGCAAAATTTAGTCACTGCAAATTCATAGCTGGCTAACCTACACATCTGGTTTTACCAGCAGAATTTAACTTTTACACCACAAAAGCTTGAAGCAACAGCAGGAGCTGCTGAGAAAACTGCAGGTGGGCCACAGCAAAAGCCTCCTAATTTTTGTTGTAGCACCTTAGAAGACAACATTCTGTATGCTTTTGCATTTTTATGTCTTTTGGTGTCTATTTCATCGATGTACAATATGCTCAATATGCTGTGACTAGAGATGGGCGAATCGGAATTAGTTTCGAATTTCAGGAAAACTTCGGCGCGAATCCGAAGTTTACGCTGATTCATGGGATTTAATTTTTTTCCTCTTCATTAGCAAAATGGCCGCAAGCACAACGTGTTAAATGGGGCAGAGAACTCTGGGAAGAAGGAAGGAACACCCTCGATCACATGTGTCAAATCCACGTAGTTAGTGGAGTGATTTTTGCTCAATGTCCAGGGTGTCCGTTTTAGGAGGATTGCAAACCCCAAATTTAAATACTTTTTTGTTGCTAAAGTTGATAGCAAGAAATCCATGTGAAATCCACATAGTTTCTGGAGTGATTTTTTTCTCAAAGTCCAGGGTGTTCGTTTTTGGTGTTCTGTATTCCCCAAATTTCAAGTGTTTTTTTGTTGATAAAGTAGATATCAAGAAATCCGTGTCAAATCCACATAGTTGCTGGAATGATTTTTTCTCAAAGTCCAGGGTTGTCCGTTTTTGGGGTTCTGTATTCCCCAAATTTCAAATGTCTTTTGTTGATAAAGTAGCCATCAAGAAATCCGTGTTAAATCTAGATAGTTGCTCGAGTGATTTTTGCTCAAAGTCCAGGGTGTCCGTTTTAGGGGTTCTGTATTCCCCAAATTTCAAGTGTTTTTTTGTTGAAAAAGTAGATATCAAGAAATCTGTGTCAAATCCACATAGTTGCTCGAGTGATTTTTTTTCTCAAAGTCCAGGGTGTCTGTTTTTGGGGTTCTGTATACCCCAAATTTTAAGTGTTGTTTGTTAATAAAGTAGATAACAAGAAATCTGTGTCAAATCAACATAGTTGATTAACCAATATGTCAGACAGAGAGGTGGCAGGTGGAGGAGGCACAGATCGAAGCACAGTAAGGGGACATTGCATCATCTGGTGACAGTGTGTTGATCAACAACTCAAAGGTTCTCGATTGACTAGGTCATCCACTTCATCCCAAATGACATCTGACAACCCCACCCAAGAGTCTGTGGGTTCGTCAGATACAACCCTTAGTTGGTATGGCCCAGGAGAAGGTCATCGGCCCTCACCTGTCCTCAACCAGCCTCTGTCCTGTTTATTTCCCTCAGCCAGAGATCTTCTATTTGGTCTGGGCTCAGCGCCACTATACAGCGAGGACAAAGTCTTTGAGGACAGTCAGCAGCTTCTTGGCAGCGGAGAGGTGAGGCAGACTTCTGCTGCTTCGTGAAGTAGGCAGGAAAGTAGAGATGTGGAGAGTGTCATGGAAGATTATATTGCACTTGCAAGTAGTCAGGCTGTGCATACTGAGATAGTTGAGGAGAATAGCAGTGACAGGGAAACACAAATTGATGATCGCACTTAGGAGCCGAGTGAAGCAAGGGCTTCATCATCATCGTCGGGAGAAGAGGGTGTCAGCTTGCGCTTCAGGCAGTGAAGCAGGCAGCTAGTCGCTACTGTGGCCGTGAGTCAGCAGGGTGGCAGGATGGGAGTCAAACGGGCCCCGGGGTACAAAACCCGCTTCGCAGGTCCAAGTAAGCAGTAGCACAGGGGCTCAGCGAGGCAGCAGCGTTAGTAGTCACTCAGTACATAGTGTTGGCTGTAAAATCACCCACTTAGTGATGTGGTTGTTTTTTGTTCAGACACTTGCAGAGCCGACCATGTGTATATGTACAGTCTGTGGGCAGAAAGTGAATCGTGGCCAGGGAGCTAACGTTGGCACCACGGCCCTGTGTCAACACATACAGCGTCACCTTCCAATGGCCTGGGAGAAACGTATCTCAGATGTGGTGGTCCATCCTTCTGCCGCAGCAATAGCAGCAGGACCTAGTGACACACATGCCATTTAAGCGAATCAAGGCTCCAGCACCTATGGTGAAGGGAGCTGTTTGTCTTTGACATCATCTCCCGGTCCAGATGCTCCTGCTCCTCGCTACGTATGCGTCAGCAGTTGTTGAACGAGGCAATTACAAAGAGACAACTGTATGCGTCCAGCGATCCTAAGGTGCAGAAGCTGACCGTGCTCCTTTCCAAGTTGTTGGTACTGCATTCACTCCCTTTCCAAGTCGTGGACTCTGCACCCTTCAGAGAACTAATGGCTTGTGCCGAACCGAGGTGGAGAGTTCCAAGCCCCATTTTTTTTTCCAAAAAGGCAGTACCAGCCCTTCACAAATATGTAGAACAGAAGATGGGCCAGTCTTTGAGCTTATTGGTTTCTTCCAAGGTACACGGCAACGCGGACGTGTGGAGCTGTAATTACGGTCAGAGCCAGTACATGTCCTTTAGGGGCCACTGAGTGAATGTGCTTGCCGCCCAGCCACACCAACAACTTGAACAGGAGACGACGATTTCTCCTCCATATTGTCTAACTACTGCTCCTGACTCAATGTCCACCTCCTTCTTCTCCACCAACACCTCAGCCTCCACAAGTCTAAGTGCTGCTTCATCGTACCACATGTGCAGGGCACAGCGGTGTCATGTTATTCTATACCTGGTTTGCCTGGGTGAACAAAGTCACACAGGAAAGGAACTGCTCGGCGCCATGCAAGAAGAAATCAATGTGTGGCTTTGTCTGCGACAACTGCAAATCTGAACCAAATCGGCACGTGTTCAATCTGGTTGTCAAAAGGTTCCTTAAGTCTTCCACCATCTGCAAGACATTTTAAAAGTGGAAAATTCCAAAAAGTTTCCAAAGCACCAGCATTCAGGACATCCTATTGGAGCTATATACAATATGAGGAAAGATACCTTATATACTCGAGTATAAGCCTAGTTTTTCAGCACAAAAAATGTGCTGAAAAACCCAAACTCGGCTTATACTCGAGTCAAAAAAATAAATATATCTAAACTCACCTTTCCGGTGACCCCTGTATATCTTCTGTGCGATCTGTCCGGCAACGGCGGCAGGCTATATACACTGGGGCAGGGTCTGGAAGGCTATATACACTGGGGCAGGGGCTGGAAGGCTATATACACTGGGGCAGGGTCTGGCTGGCTATATACACTGGGGCAGGGGCTGGCTGGCTATATACACTGGGGCAGGGGCTGGCTGGCTATATACACTGGGTCAGAGCCTGGCTGGCTATATACTGGGAGGCTGTGAACAATGCATTTCCCACCCTCGGCTTATACTCGAGTCAATAGGTTTTCCCAGTATTTTGTGGTAAAATTAGGGGCCTCGGCTTATACTCGGGTCGGCTTATACTCGAGTATATACGGTATGTCTAAAATACTTTATCTTTAAAACAAATCATAAAAAACATAAACAAGACCAGTATATTGCTACATACAGATGATAAATCGATTACACAATCCACAATAAAAAGGAATATGTGGTATAAGATATTGCTTATGAGATCTTATTCCGTTGTAGGTAACTGTTCACATTCCAACCATTAAAGATTCAAAGCGTTTTTAAGTCACATAGCATAAAATAAACAACATTCTCCACTTATTGTACTAATAATTTTTTCAAGTAATTTGCACTCTGGATAATATATTCACACTTGTAGTGTAACGTTCCTGTAATCAGTGTCGTAACACTTTTTTTGACTTTTTGAAAAAATGTTGTAGTGTGCAATCTGCACTTTCAACAGATAAATTGCAACCTTGTGTTGTAAAGAATGTCATGTGTAGTTTCCCAGTAGAGTTAAGCACTGTGGTAGGAACAGAATGATATTCAAACAATACTTTGTTGTTGAGATATGGTGCAATATGTTGTTGTATGTAGTTGGTGTATCAAACACCACAAGATCAATGATACATTCTCATATCTTATGTCAGCAACATGTTTCTTTTAGTTGCAACAATGAAAAATGAAGATGAGATGTGGTAACGTTAGTCATGGCCCCTGCTAAGCACTTTGTGTAAACGTGTATCTCCTTCGGCGTTGTCTCTGCTTGACTGCGCATGCGTGGAGGCCAATTGAATGGTTACGGAGCTCCGTTTCTTACAACATGCGGTTTCTGTTGAGAGTAATTCCAACTCATCAGCTCTCCCGGTTTGCTTTGGAGATCGCGCTGCGTTTCCTCTTTTCAAAGAGATTTCCTTTTCTCTGAAACACAGGTGCTGTGCGTGGGGAATAAAATGAATAAAAGTGGATTCAATGGAGACGTGCACTTGCTACCAAACGCGTTTCGGAGGTTCTCCCTCCTTCCTCAACGTGATACACATTTTAGACATATCTTTCCTCATATTGTATATAGCTCCAATAGGATGTGCTGAATGCTGGTGCTTCTGATAATTTTTGGAATTTTCTATTTTTTCTTGTTTAGTGATACTCTAAACTACCCAACAGCACAGCTTTTAGAAATCATCTGCAGGTGGGAATTGTTTGCTGAGTAGCCCCAACTATTTCTATTTTTACATTCTAAAAATGGCCAGGAAACTGTGCATGCACTTCATCCATTTTTACAAATCCAAGCACGCCCTCCTTGAGTTGCAGCAGCAGATCTGCCTCCCTCAACATAGGCTGATATGCGATGTTTCCAACCGTTAAAATACCAGCCTCTATATGTTAGACCGCCTGTATGTACAGAGAAAAGCCATTAATGATTTTTTGAAGATGCAAGCGAACAGGAGTACTCCCCTGTGTAACTTTGATGCCAGCCACTGGCAGCTCATGCATGGCACCTGCCGTTTGCTCAGGCCCTTTCAGATGCCATGTTATTAGTCCGTTGCCAGGACTATGGGATGAATAACGTCATTCCACTGCTTCATTTCCTGGAACAGATGCTGCATAATCTGTCTGGTCAGGGCACTGGAGAACTGGCAACTACATCTCATGGCCACATGAATCCAGTGGGGTCTGAACTGGAGGAGGATATTGAAGCACAAGCAGAGTCTGGTGAAGTGGAGATGGAGGCTGGGAGTCCCTCAGAGTCACTTCCGCTGATGGCCCGCAGCATGCTGCTTTGCCTAACTAGTGAAAGCAGAATAGTCAACATCTGGCATAGGGATGACTTTTCGCTCTCCACCCTCTTGGACCCTCGCTACCGGTCCAAAATGGGTACCTTTTTTCCAGCTGCCGAGAGGGTGGAACAACTGGCGTACTATAAAGAAATAATGTGCAGACAGTTGGCCGCTGCTTATGTGTGCCATTGTCCATCCTCTATCAGGTCTAAACAGGGGATTCCTGGCAGTCATCGCTCACATTCTACTGCCATAGCTGCTTTGGGGAGATGAGGGGGTAGGAGCAGTAGCAGCTCCATCAGCAGCAGCTTAAGTCTGGAGTCCTTAAAGAGCAGCTTCCTTTACCAGCCTAGTGAGGAGGTTAGCCTCCACTAGCAGCAGCAGGACATGGAGCAGACCCTGCACCAGCAGGTGGTGGCCTACTTGGACAGCACTCTTCCACCCCAGGTGGAGGATCCCCTGGACTAATGGGCAGCCAAACTTGATGTGTGGCCACAACTTGTGGAGTTTGCAATAGAGAAGCTGTCCTGCCTGGCCAGTAGTGTGGCATCACCTGCCGGGGTGTTCAGTGTGGCGGGCCATCGTTACCCCATGGAGGACCGCTTGTCCACCCGTAATGTGGAGAGACTGACCTTTGTCAAGATGAACCAGGCATGGATCGGCCAGGATTTCAACGCACCACTGCCATATGCAACAGATTAGATCAGCCATGACACCTCCCCTAAACATTGAGAAATGGGTCTGGATTCTTACTGCCTGCCTCAGCCACTATTCTGATGCTGCCACCCACCAATTGCCACACATCTGCTACCAGTTGCTCCATCTGCCCCCCACCATCTTTACCAGGGACTGGATTTGTCACCCACCTCCACACTCTGTCATTGTGTCACTTTCTGACCTCCTGCTGTTGCTGCCGGCACCTCTACAATCTGTCATTGTGCCACATTGTGGCCTACCATGTTGCTGCCACCTCCAGAATTTGTCATTGTGAAGGATTGACAGTCAAAAGCAGGAGTGGATACAGAACACAGAGCACATGCAAATATCCCATTAACTGGTCATCTCTGTTTTGGATCAACTCCACGGACACTGATGGATGAAAAGAAGGGCAAAATGTTGAGTGACGTCAATGCAAAATTACTGACGACACCCTCTCCACTCTTTTGGGGGGGGGTTTCTACATGTATCAGCATTTAACAGAATAGGTTCTGTCGTAATCTATGGAATCATCTGATGTCAGTGTAAAAAGATTGCTCTCTTTGATGTTATAGTGGGATCTTGGCCCTCAGCTCAGTCCTTTCAAGCTGACACAGACATTACCTTGTCAGGCTGCATTCCTGCTTCATTTATTTGGACAAGTTGGCCCCTGTAAGTGCCCAAGAGAGGCGGCTGTCATGTGCGTGTCATACTAAAATACAGCATTGTTTGAAGACCAAACCACACTCCCTATGCATATTTGAGCATGCCACAACGTTCTACAACACCCTACAGACTCTCTGCAGCCAGGAAATATCTGTTTTTAACGTGATTCGTCATGATTTGATTTGGTTCAAGTTGATTTTTTTCAGGAAATTCGGCAAACTTGGCAAATCGAATTTTTGAAAAATTCGCTCATCTCAAGCTGTGACAAATTTATCAAACTTAGAAAATGCTATTGTTTCTTGTATATATGCTAGCTATAGCTCCAGGCATTGCCGGGGACAGTAAATGACTGTTCTTAGCTGTAACAAAATAGAATGGGTTAACAAACATATTTTATATGTATCTATAGATTGTCTCAGACACTGTCTCTGACTGTCTCTTTCACTGACCATCTCTATCACTGACCGTCTCTGTCCCTGAAAGTGACTGTCTCTTATACTCTCATACCAGTGACTGCCTGTCTCAGGCATTCTCATTCCAGTGACTGTCTGTCTCGGGCACTCTCATTACAGTATATGAAGAGCTGGATTCAGGTAAGTTCCTTTGTTTCAAGTTCCTCACCAGTGTGAGACAGGTGGTTCCAACGAGAAACAAAGAAAAAAAGCGCAAACAAACTCAAGTGAATCCTCTAGGTAAAAGGTGCAAAAAAAGGGGCGGTTCAACTCTCACCTGGTATCCAAAGGTTTTGAGCGTGTCAGATTACATAAAGGACCTGTTTAAGGTCCTTGGCGGATGGTAATTTGGGGGCACTGCTTGCCACGAGACTTCTGTCCATTCACCCAGAATGGTGGACTAGCAAGAGATATTGCTGCAAAAAGGGGGTTTGTTCTCGTAGAGGATGGCACTTTGATGGCACAAGGTTGGGTTGGAGTTTTACAATAAAATAGTAAACTCCAACCCAACCTTGAGTTACTATATCGGATAACGCACTCTCCTTCCAGTGACTCTCTGTCTCGGGCACTCTCACTCCAGTGACTGTCTGTCTTGGGCACTCTCATTCCAGTGACTGTCTGTCTCGGACATTCTCATTCCAGTGACTGTCTGTCTCGGGCTCTCTTATTCTTGTGACTGTCGGTCTCGGGCACTCTCATTCTCGTGACTCTCTGTGTCTCTGACACTCTTATGTCTCCAACTGTCACTTTGTCTATGGGGAGATTTATCAGAAGTGTCTGAGAGCAGAACAGAGTTCAAGTTTCATTTTTGCACAGCTGTTTATAAAATTATAGCTGAGCTCTGATTGGTTTCCATGGGCAACTGGAACAGTTTTACCTTAGACATTTCTGATAAACTTCCCCCTATCTGTGTCTCTTACCTCACACATAATTGTCTTATACTCATTGCCTATAGTAACCAATAATCAGCCCAGAGCTCATATTAATGATCTGTGGCAGAACAGCAACCAATCACGACTCAGCTTCCAACTGCCACAGCAGCAGCAACAGACAATGGCTCCTGTATATGGTGGGTAATAAGTGGATTTTGGAAAGCGCGGGGTGAAAATTTCGTCTCAAATCGTGGTCTGAGACGTTCCCTGAGTCACAGGCTACAACTGTGCCAAACTTGGGCATTGTAAATGTTATGGTGCAGATTCCTTTAGCAGACATACACACACATACATCTAGATTTATATGTTAGATAGTATAATATACATATATATATATATATATATATATATATATATATATATATATATATATATATATATATATATAGGCAATATGTGACCTGGACAAAAAATATTGGGATAGAAGGGACCACGCTTTAACCGACTGAGCTAACCGGCCATACATAAGTGTAAGTGACAAAGTATAAGTAAAATAAATTTTCTTTGTCATCTTGTTATTCAGTATAAAAATGTGTTGAGGCCCAAATTACTATGCTGTGCATGCAACTCACTGAACAAAGTATGACTAATTTGTGGTGCGTCTGCAGTGTGAAGTTTATGATTAATAATTCAATCATTTGAAACACTAAAATAGGCACAAAAAGTTCCCCCACAATATTAGCAATCCAGTAACGGTAACCTTTATTTAATTAGATTTTCATATTGCACTGCTTAAACTGTTATTAAAAAGGTAGATTTTTGCTAAGTATTTCAGTGCCCACAGGGAAATATTTCTGCTTTGTTTACAAATATAAAAAAAACTTTTAACAAAAACAATTATTCCTTCTTTGCAGCTTAAACCAGACTCATTAATTTTACATGGACTATCTTAGACAATAAAACGTTATTGCTGTGTTTATCTATTTAAAATAGCCATTACCTGTGTAACTAAATGTATTTAGCAGAACGTGTCCCATGGCAGCAGGTTGCAAGTTTACAGTTTACAGAGACTTTAATAGAGAACACATATTCTGTTTATGTATATGAAACTGTCTAAAATTAAAACCAATCAAAGCGAAACTTTAATTTTTCAAAAGTATCATCATAGTATTATAGTCCATCAAGTTCAACCAAATAAGGGAAGGGATTGGATGAGGAAGAGATTTATGGGAAACAATTCTATATAACAAAATCATCAATGTTATTTAGGTGGAAAAAGGCATCTAGACCCTTCTTGAAGCTCTCTGCTGTCCCTGCTGTGATCAGTGCCTGAGGCAGGCTATTCCACAGATTGACAGTTCTTGTAGTAAAAAAAGCCCTGCTGCCTCTGGTGATGAAACCTTGCTTTCTCCAGACAGAGAAGGTGCCCCCTCGTCTTTTGATTTAATCTGGAACAACTTACCACCATATTTTTTATATGGACCATTCATATATTTATATAAATTAATCATGTCCCCTCGTAGTTGTCTCTTTTTCAAACTAAATAAATCTAGTTGTTTTAATCTTTTCTCATTACTGAGACCCTCCGTAGCCCTTATTATTTTTGTGGCTCTTCGTTGAACCCTCGTCAGTTCCAGGGTATCCTTTTTATGAGGCCAAACCAATGCCTTGTACAGTGGTAATATTAAATCCCTATCCCGAGTGTCCACCAAAGTAAAATACAAATAAATGGTTTTGGTTTAGCTTTTTAAACTGATTGAAAACAATAAGCCAGATTTATTAAAGCCGGTAAACTTCTTTTCTCATCCATATCAGTTAACTTATATAATACGTCCAGAATAGAAATTAAAAATATATATTTTTAGCAAAATAACAGCAGCCAAAAACTCTTGCCCCCAATTATTAAAAACTAGCAGGAGTATCAATAAATATCGGCAATTAGAACAGGTAGTGGAAAAGTTATTCTCGAATCCGAGCAAATTAGAGTTTGTTAAATATTATAAAAAGATATACATATCACGATAGTGTATCTCTAGTGATGAGATCAGTCAATATTTGCATAAATCAAAGTATTGGTAGATCAAATACATATATTAGAGGCCCCTGTAACAGTAATAAAGTTGTAAGATACATTAACATTAATGACAGTAAATTCCTTGCTGGGGTTAGAGAGTTTTCCAATTGAAAGTTATAGAAGATATAAGGATATTTAATTACCTATGTCAGTAATTGTAAGGGAGACAAGTATTGGTAGTAACCAATTGACCAAATGTGTGTGTTATTGCCAGAGAGTTGTATAGGCCGATGTCTCTCATAAACACAGATGTAAGACTAATGGCAAAACTATTGGCAAATCGTAAGCAAAGTAAGCATAAGCAAATAATAACATCATTAATACATGAGGATCAGGATTGGTTCCTGGAATAAGAGTTAATGATTATATTCATAGACTGTTTGCGGGTATGCAATTGGGCCAGGGGGAGACCTTCTCCATCCTATCCTTAGGTACTGCTAAGTGGTGGAGTGGATGTTCCTCTGGGAAGTTGTGAATAGCTTTGGGCTAGGGAATAGATTTATTAGTTGGGTTAAAATGCTTTATGTTGAATCAAAGACAAGAATCAAGATAGATATTTAAATATTAAATCCCTTTCCTTTGACTCGAGGTACAAGTCAAGATTGTCCCCTGTCACTAATTCTATTTGCCCTCTGCAGATGTGGAGGTGACAGGGACAAAATTCTGCTGTATGCAAATTATATATAATATATTATATTATATTATTATATCTTAGAGACTATCAAACATCTGTGCCTAGAACGATGGAGATAGTGGAGGAATTCTGACATCTATTTGGATTTGAAATTAATTGGGAGAAGTCCCTCCAATGTCCCTTAGATTCGTTTGAGTTGCAGGGCATGGATAGATTTACTATCTTTGGCTCAGACCAAGATTTCGATTATCTCAGAATTAAAACTAATATACACATCCATAATTTACCTAGCAGAAATCTATTGCCTTTAAATAATAAGACTAAAATTAAAATAAATATATGGAATAAGTTTCTGTTAACCAGGATGGATAGAATAGCAATTGTTAAAATGACAATGTTACTACAATTTTTATATGTTCTAAACTGTCCCATATGGCTAGAAAATTAACTAATCAATTAATTTGGGGAAGAAAAAAAGTACATCTGAATAATAAGGAAATATTATGGAACTGAAATAGTGATGGTGGTACAGGCTGCCAAATTACAGAATATTGGTGAAAATAGGGATTCAGATATTTTTAAAGCTTTAATGAAAATAGGTAGAGAGAAATATGAGAATATTTTTGTATTACTAGAATCTGGACAATAATAAAATAAAATGTTAAAAAGTCCTGCTTGTAGCTATTTTGATGACTAAATGTTGGATAAGGTTTAAAGAATTAATGGGGATGGTAGGGAGCACACATTTTATACCATTATGGGGTAATATTTATTTACATAAATGTATTACACTATATTCACCTTATCACATTAAAAAGGAAATAATATATTTAAAACAAATATTTAATAATGGTAAATTGATCACATTTGATCAGCTAAGGGTAAGAGAAATTATTGAATCAAAAGATTTTTTGAGATATCACCAACTTTTTGAGACCATCAGGAAAACCTAATAATATAGATGAATTTTCAATAGAGAATAATGAAGAATTAATTACAATATTTTCACTTAAAAAGAAACTTATCAAATTTATATAAAGGTCTTATGAATTATGTATATTATGTATAAGCCATAGTAGTAAAAAATGGGGGGGGGACTTGATGAAGCAATATGGAAAGGTATTTTTAGTAAGATCCCAAGAATATTAGTAAACTCTAATCATAGGTTGGTGCAGTTAAATATAATATATAGAATTTACTATTTACCAGATTTATTAATGAAAGCCAAATTAACCCCTTAAGGATGCAGCCATTTTACCACTTAAGGCTTAGCCCCATTTTTTTGTATTCTGACATGCGTCGCTTTATATGGATATAACTTTTGAACACTGTTACTTATCAAAGCGATTCTGAGATTGTTTTTTTCCCACATGTTGTACTTCATTTGAGTGGTAAATTTTGGCTGCTAAGTTTTGCATTTATTTACAAAAAAAATGAATTTACTGAAAAATTTGCCATTTTGGAAATTCGAAATCATCGCGTTTTCAGGCAGATAGATTTACCACGTAAATAAGTTGCTGAATAACATTTCCATTATGTCTACTTTACATTTTCATAATTTTTGAAATGTCTGGATAATTTAATGAGCAAAAGAAAAGCAGATGTGTATGCAAGCAAAAAATATCTTTATTCAACAACGGCACAAATATAAAAACACTTAAAAAACCCTAATTGGGTGTACAATCAAAAAACTCCCCAAGTGATTTATAGTAAAATATCTCAAAGTGAAGGTCAAATGGTGAGCTGGGCAAGCAGGTGAATATAAAATGGAATTAAGTATAAACCAGTAAGCTGAAAATACAAATAGAGGCGAGCCACAGCCCAACACACAAAACAGGGATGCAATAAGATTACATTACCGTCAATGTGGACCTGGAGAGGACAGGAGACCCACGCGTATCGCCCGTCTTGCGGGCTTCGTCAGGGGATGTCTGGATAATTTATTTTGATGTCACACGGCTTACAAATGGAATATCGATTTTCTGTATTTTCAGAATTTATTATTTTAGGGATAATTATGGTTTTGAATGAAATTTTAAATATTTAGCATTAAAAGGAGCCCCACATAATCAACCCATTTTCAAATCTGCACCCCTCAAACTGTCAGAAACAGCTTTTACAAAGATTGTTAACCCCTTGAGATCTTCATAGCAATTGAATCAAAATGGAGGTAAAATTTAGAATGGTCCTTCATTTAGCCCTAAAATTTAGACATTTTCAAAAGATAAAAAGAGAAAACCCATCTTACAATTGTTATACAATTTCTCCCGAGTACAGAGATCCCCCACATGTGGCTGTTACTTGTTTTATGGACGCACAGTGAGGCGCAGAAGGGAAGGGGTGTCCTGCAGCTGCCAGGATTTTACTTTCCTCATTGGCCCCTTTTGTGGGTTATAAAATTTTTGCTTTTTCGTTATTGGGGTCAGGTGATGGCATTTTTTTGCCTGATGAGATGCTTTTTCCAGTGTTACCATTTTGGGGTTGGTATCCCCAATTGTTGAAAATTTAGGAACTTTTTTTGAGGTCAGGAGTAGAAAAACATCAAATCTGTACTGGATTTTTTACTTTTTTTTTTTCGTGTTCACCGTATAGCCTAATAATCATGATTCTGCAGTAGGAGAGAAGATGCATACCTAATAATCATGTTATCTTTATTCCATGGGTCGATACGATTACGGGGATACCAGACTTGAATATTTTTTCTTATTTTTTTACTAAATTTGCCAAATAAAACCCTAATGTCGGGAAAAATCTATCATTTTTGCATCTCCATCTTCCAAGTGGCATAACATTTTTACTTTTTTGGCTACAGAGCTTGTTGATGGCTTGTTTTTTTGCGGCATATGTTGTTCTTTGCAACAGTATCATTCTGAAGTACATATTTTTGTTAATCACTTTTTATTGCATTTTTTTGTGGGATTAAATAGGTAAAAATCATAATTTTTGGCAGTTTTTTTTTTTTATTTTGTACAGCGTTCATCCTACGGGTTCAATAATTATTTATTTTTATTCTACGGGTTGTTACGGTGATACTATATATATGTGGGGTTTGTGTTATGATTTAGACCTTTTTGTAGCGTTATATGTCTCTTTAGATGTTATGAGGCTAATGGGCATTTTTATTGATTTATTACTTTATTTTTTATTGAAAAACATTTTTTATACTTTTTTACTATTTCCACCATGGGACATGAACAAGCAATCAATTGATTGCTTGTTCATGATAATATCCTGCAATTCTGATGTATTGCAGGGAATCAGCAGTGTCAGCCTGTGCACATGCATAGGCTGACATTGTGCCTTTAAGATGACATCATAGACGCCATCTTTCAGGCAGTGCCAGCAGTACTGATCGGACCCCATGGCTTCCATAGCAACAATCGTCGCCCCCCAAAAACGGCTCGGGGTACCGATCGTGGGGGAAAGACCCCCCAAAGGCAAGTTAAATGCCACGGACGCGCTGACCGCTGCATTTAACAATAGACCAGTGATTCAGTAATTGAGATCATATGTGGAAAATATATTAGGAAATAATATAATTAGGAAACAGAAAATACAATGTTACTTCCAGTCTTATGTCTGTAATATCTATATATCTTTAGATGCAATAAATACACATACATGGCATACACTGCTAAGCAGCTAAACAATAATTTTTTCTTGTCAGTGGATAGCAATAACAATTCTTGGTATACTTACACTGCAATCTATTCTTATTTGTAGGTACAACCTAGAATGACAATGAAGCTTAGCTTTTTTCATGGACTCTTGTGGGAAGAGTTACTCAAACGAAACAAAATCTAAAATTAGAGGCCTATAGTTTACTGTGAAATTTTCATTGTCTTTTTCTTTTGATCCAGTCCAGTTCAAGCTGCCAGCGGCATGTTATAGCAGATACCAGGCAGCATGATACACAGTTAAGACCAGATTATCTTTTGTTTACAAGGTGAAAACTATTATCATGTAGCTTGTTTTGGGCTTGGAGACATTAGTTCTATTGGCTGTATACAAAATAGTGGCAGTTACACAAGCAATGTATCAAGTTTCATGCTATAATGGCTTATAAATTTTCAGTTCATCGCACAAAAAATGACCCTTTTCAAAGCTATGCACACCAAAGTATAAAAAAGTTATTGGTGATAGGGCAAAATTCTTTTATTCTCAATAGATTTACATTTTTTAAAGGATTAAAACGTAACAAAAACTACATAAATTTGGCCATCTACATGGTTGTACTGATCCAAAAAATGAGGAGAGGTGTCATTTAGATTGTACAACGAAAGCCGTGAGTATGAAGTCCTTAAGACAAAGTAGTTTTTTGTCAACAGTACTGCCTTTGGAATTTTTTCCCAGCCTCGAACATAACACATGTAATAATAAATACTGAAACTAGAAAGTCATATGTGACCTGCAGTTAACAAGTGCTCACATAGCTCTATAAAGAGAGAAACAGATATAGATATTTAAAGATGAGTAGTAAAAAACGCAAAATGAAGGACTTCCGATTTGAGCCCCTGTGATGTGAAGTACAGCGCTATAAAGCTCTGACACCAACAGCAAATACAAGCGCTTTTAAGCGCAACATCGATCGTGGCGCCGGTCCCCAAACACACAGTTAGAAACGTCAGGAGCAGGGGAACCTATCGCTGGGAATGCATGCCAGGGAAGAAAGAATACATCACCTAAATTTGGTGACAGTTACACAGCAGACTGACTCTGCAGTTAAGCCCCTAGAAGTCCATTTAGACACAACAATATAAAATATCTGGGAATTCAGATTGTAAAAAATTCCTAATCCCTATACAGCCTATAGAAATCAAAAGGCTATATACTACAGGGGGCTGGCAGGCTATATACTACATGGGCTGGTTGGCTATATACTGGGGTAGTGACCAATGCATTTCCCACCCTCGGCTTATACTCGAGTCAATAGGTTTTTCCAGTTTTTTTGTGTTAAAATTAGGGGTCTCGGCTTATACTCAGGTTGGCTTATACTCAAGTATGGTAACGATAAAAAAGCTATATAAATGGGGTATCACCAAAATTGGGATGACCCATAGAATAAAGATAATGTTGAACATCCGGAAAAATAATTCTAAAACCATAAACAAGAATTAATAATTTTTTTAGCTATCACCACCTGAAATGATTTAGACCAGAAGGGGTTAAACTTTGCAAAATATCTTATTGTTGTAAGTAAACAAACATAAACATTTCAACCTAAATTTTTCACCAAACATGAAGTACAATTTGCAATTTAAAACCAAAATCACCATACATCATGTTTTTCACTCAATTGCTGCTGAGGTCAAACATGTTGACTTCAGTAGCTATTTAGGCTCTTTTACAGTTAAAAACTATGTATAACAAACATAAAAGACTATCAGTGTAGGCAGTCCCCGGGTTATGTGTAACATAATTTAAATTTGTATGTAAGTCGGAACAGATATATTTTATAATTGTAACTCCAGACAAAATCATTTTTTTT